>RJWH01002476.1:0-228936 GCA_004363575.1 Solenodon paradoxus | reverse complement strand
GATCTCGGTCATGGGGGTAGACGGGACCCCATCTTGCCCCTGATGGACCCCTCCACTTAACTGTAGCCTGGACGGGTTCCCCTTCTCCCATTCCTTCCTTATCATCACCAGACAGGTTAATGTAAATCCCTTGGGGCATGAATAGCACCCGCCCAGTGCCTCTCTGCAGGGGCTTGTGAAGAACTTCCCTTTCCTATACCCCCCCTTTTTTTTGTTTTTTTTAATTGCAGAGTCAGAGGCTATGGGCTGGTGCAACCTTTGCCAACCATAAAACACCACAAGACTGAGCTTTTACAAGTTGAAAAAGGGCTATACCCCTCTAGAAATAGAGACCCCATGGTGGCGCTCCCTGATTTTTACCACTTTGGCCCCGATCCTTGGGCCAGTTTTGATAATCTGTGTATTACTAATGCTTTCTGAGATTCCTCCAGGACAGGATTCGCGAAGCCTCCTGGGTTACCTTCCACCAGATGCTGCTCCAGACCAGAGTCTACTCTCCAGACGGGGCCAGACAACGCCAACCTCTGACCCCTCCCCTCTACACCCCACCTGTCAGCGGGAAGTAGCCAGAACGATCACGGCGCCCCTTTATCCTATCAGAGGTTGGAATGTTAAGCTGGCCCAGAAGGACAAAATGGCGGCCCAGAAGGACAAAATGGCGGCCATACCCGGGAAAAGGGAAGCTGACGAAACCACACCTGGAATCACAGGACCAATCCCCAATCGCGACGTATGAAGCCCGCGAAATTCTTTTGCTTAAAGATTGCGCTTCCCTTTGTTGGGGCGCGACTTCCCCGGCCCTCGTTCTGCGGACCGGAGAACCTCGCCCGGTGCGCAAACCCCAATAAAGCCCTGGCTATTCGACTTTTTGTCTAATTGACTTTCTTTCCTCGCGGAGCTCAGAAAAAAACCTTTCAGAGACAACAGGACATAGAAATGGACTGAATGAGATTTGGTGAGCAAGAGAAGAATCAAGAATAAAGTCTAGGACTTCTCTCACTAGTGATGCTTGCTAACAGTGGTGAAAGATCTCGAAGATATGCTTAATACCTCTCCTTCCTTTAGTTCAGTCTGTTGTACTGAAGAAGGCACAGCAGTTAGAAAGAGACACACTGCAATTGAACAGAACATAAAGGTATATAGCATAAAACTTAAAAACTATGCCTTTCATAAACATTTGTGAAAGTTAAATACTTTGTGGAGTTTAAGGTCAAGAACGGCTATGTGTACAGCCAGTGCCTGAAGAGCCATCCGAAAGTAACCACGCATTCCATGAGACCTCAACCTAAATTCAGGGATTAGGCTCTGTCTTGACATTGACCCCAATGCAGCTAATCTCATTCTTCTTGGAAAGGTTGTTAATCCTATTATCCAGGCACCTGGTGAGATACACAATACTCAATTTTCTTTAGTAATTGTAAATTTAAATATTCTGTCTTGGTCATGATTTGTTTTGCATTCATAAGTCTCATTGTCATGCCAAGTAAGTTAATGCCTTTGAACCTGTGTATATGCATGGTTTATTAATCAAATGATAAGGATTTGTTGAACAAGTGTATAAAATATACAGCAAAAAAGAAAAATCAGGGTGCCTCCTGGTGGCCTAGCAGTCTAATACATCCAGAGAGCAGTCCCACATACATTCCAGGTTCAAGACCTGGGGTGGGGTAGGGGAACAACTAAATAAAAATAAAATGCTAAAAAAAAATGTTTTAAAAAAGCAAAATCAAAAAAGTTAGAAAAAACCCATAACTTAACCATGCAGAGATATTTGGCCTTTGTATGTATATTCTTTTGAAATTTTCCTTCACATACATTTACACATTCTTTCCTTTATCAATATAGGGTCCTTAAGAGCTTAATATTTCTGAAAATCTTTTTTTAAGTATTCAAATTTTAAATAAACATAATTTTACATTTGCTTTCAAAAAAGTATATTTACTGGAGATAGTGTGGGCGAGGCATTTTTGTATTGTAATTTCTTGGTTTTGCTGGCAGTGTTTTTAAAACTGTCATCGATTGACATATCTTGTAATTTACTGTGTTTTACCCTTCTCCTCTTGTTTTTTCCGTCTCTTTCCAAGATTACAAAATACACTCGATAAATGATACAATTTCCATTTAGTTTTCATGCAGTCGTGCCAAAGAATTTCATTTTCTCACAATGTCTTGTTGCTGAAATCCAGTATATTTAAAATATAATGAAATATTTGACCTCCAGAATGTTTAAAAACATTTATTTTTATTTACCCCACCTCTTGATCTCATACCCGGGTCTGTGGGCTTTGCCTGGCCAGCACCTGAGCAGCCTGAGTCTCAGGGGTGCACCTCAATCTCTTAAAACTTGTTTCTCTTCTCTCTCTTCCTCTTTTTCCACTTTGTCCATATTCATTTGACAATTCTCCATACACTTAACCCTGTCCACTAAGACTGAGTATATAGAAAAGATTTTAAAATAGTCTTTTCATCCTCTGCCTAATGCTGAAAATTCTACATTAGCATCTCAGTAAAATCATTGCTCCAGTTTAGGAGATTGTAAACTTGCTCACTGTAGTTTTAGCCCAAATCAGGTATCGACTTCTCCTATCATGTCTTTAGGTATCTAGTAGCTGCTTAGGTTTATTATGCACATTAGAATACTATGGAAAAGCAACAAAAAGGGAAGCTATGTTTCAAAAACAAAGAAAGTTTGCTGGGTTTTCAGTCAGTGACTGAAAAGGAGCTACTGCCCACCTGCACCCACAGTTCAAGAGAAGGGGAAACAATGGAAGGATGTCATTCATCAGTGAAGGCAGAGCATTTTACTGGTAAAGCCTTTTGAGGCCTTGAAAGGAAATTTGTTCAGTGCATCTTCCCTCAGCCTCTCAGAAGATACATCCTCAGTAGTGTGTACCGGAGTCCACTACTAGGCAGCTTCCTAGGTAAGCTCATAGGCCACACTTTCTTTGCTGCTCTTCTCTTCTCCCTCTTGTCCTCCCTTCAATTCCCACCCACACCTGCTATACCTTTTCCTATGAAAATCTCATTTTTCTCTTTTTGTCCACAATAGAATGAACACCCCATTAAAGTTAGAACTCACATCATTAGGCACCATTTTACATTTCCTTGATGATAGGAAAATAGGGTTTCCACACATAGAGAGGTGAGGGGAAATGTTTGTAGTTTACATGGGGAGTTGGGAGAGGGGGGACGAAATCCTCCACCCTAGATTGGGTCCATCTATCAAAGCAACTCATTCAATTTTCATTTTTAAACAAGTTGAACATTCACATTTGCTATACTTAGAGCTTCATTAAAATGCAAATGAATACAGAAGGACAATTGTTGCTAGTTATTTGACCAAAGTAAAGATTAATTTCCAACCCTTTTCTGTGCTTAATTTTTTATGAATGAGAAGCACTGGGAATTAGGTACTTCAGAAAAATGCAGAAAAGCCATAACTGGAGACTGGGGCAGGCTGTGCTGGTTTTGCTGTAGACTTACGTTAAGTTATAATTACTTCCTACACCACAAGCTTAAAATACTCAAAATTCTACTTCCAGAGGAAGTTTCACGATCTGTTCCTTCGACTATGTGTTCATCATGTTCTTGGTGACTAGGCCTGTCAGTCACACCCGCCTGATCTAGACTAATACAATCTCTTGCACCAAACTTAAACTCTCTTACCCTGTTGGTGAAATGAGAACATAATTCCCCTCATTTCTTACTTACTGTGGGCCCAAAATAGAGATTTTGACTTCTGAACCTTAACACAGACCTCAGTGAGCAGCCAGTCAATTCTGTACCTTCAGCCTACATTCCCACAACTTCTTATTCAAGGAAAGATGAGACCATGACAAGCCTGTGTAGCCAATGCAGATGTTCAACGTAAAGGTGCCCAAAGGATTCAAGGCTTACTTCAGCAAGATGGCTGTGTCCAGCAAGACGACTCTTTGAAAGGATTCCAATAATGGAGAGGCTAAGAAAGCATGAGATGTAAATAAATACATATAATGGGAGAATAGTGCAAGAATAGAGATACTAAGTAGCAAAAAAAAAAAAAAAAAAAAAAAAAAAAAAAAAAAAAAAAAAAAAAAAAAAAAAAAAAAAAAAAAAAAAAAAAAAAAAAAGGCCTTAATAAGGAAGAGAAGCCAAAGCTGGCCCCAAATGACTGTCAACTAACAGGAAATGCCATTAGGATCAGTGTAGTGGGAATATTACCATACACATTACCCAGGGAATATAGACACGAGGAAGAAATATTTGGAATATTTTCTTTTACAGCATGGTAACTCTACTATGACAGTTTTTTCATATTATTTTAATCATCTTCAAAGTTAGAATTTTGAAGAAACTAGAGTCATATTTTTATTAACTCTATGACCCACCTACCGTTCCCTCAAATCTTCGAGGATATGTGACCTGAGAGAATTTGCTTTATAAAATAACACAAATCTGCTGAAATGTCCAAAGGCTCTGAAACTGAAATACTTTTCTAGAAGTTAATGTATTTACCTGCTGACCAGAATAAACCAAGGACTCTAAGAGACCTCACCCCAAGAGAAATGCAGAAAGTTAATAAAGTCTTATATCACTGGAGAAGGCTTAAGATTTGCCAAACTACACACACTTTTTGTTTTAAATTTTCAGTACATGTTGGCAATATTTAGGAAAAATGTAATATAACCAGGTCATGAAGAAGATTAGTGCTTAACCCCAAACCATAATTACCTTAACTGCAAATAAGATATTAGGATTTCTCTTAAAACTTTCACTAAAACGTTTTTGTTTTGTTTTGTTTTTTAATTTCTACTGAATCTGCACCAAGTTACAAAATCTTCCTGATAGGAAAGCGTCCGTGACAGAATAAATGAACTCCTTTCTGAGTAAGTGAATTTTAAAATGTAGGTGGTCATTCTATATCCTTAGTTTTGGTTGCCAATGCAAATGAGTCAGAGGATTTGCTTCAGACACTGAATTAATTGTGTAACTCTACAGCAGAAAATGTCATTGGCGTGTACTTGCTGACCTCATAGTTGGAAAAAAAAAAAAATACTATTTAAAAGATGTGGAAACCAGATGTTTTAGTCACATTTCAGCCACTGCTTTGAGAATTTATCTTGAGCATTCCCTAACAGGCTATTGCTTCTCTACAACTGAGAAATGATCGTCTTAATTTTCTTATTTGTCTTGCTGTGGAAAGAAGCTCACGGATGGGGAATCAGGGATGGAATTTTTCATAACTCCATATGGCTTGGTAAGAAACTTCTCTCATAAACTTCTTGTTGGCAGTGTCATTTCTTTGAACTCAAGGAAAAGAATCAAAGCAGTAAATTTTTCTGTTCTGTGCAAAGCTGATTTTTTTAAAAGAAATTATTTAGAAAAGATAGCCATTGGAATGTATATAACATTTTTAAGAAAGTGTTTCTGCTTTCTAAAATTTGAAAATAGCTTTTTATAAAGTGAACTGTTCAATAGAAAATAGAAGGTAGCATTTACGTGTAATGTCAACATGCATTTTAAAATGTTTCAAAGCACACAAAATGGTGTAGTGAGGAGCAATTCTTTAACAAAATAAACACACCAGTATATATTTTGTTTTTATTTCAAGGCATTTGCAGTCTGATTTTAGAATCATAAGAGAGCAATTGAAATATACAATTATTTTATAATCATTATTCCCTGTGCTCTGTCAAACTAGTCAAAAATGTTAAGAAAAAGCAACGCTGCAAGTCAGAGTCAATGTGTAATACAGAAAAAGTGAAAAAGGTTTTTATTTCTGAATAGATTCTTACCAGCTTGACTTCTTTTGTTCATGTTATCCATATAAGTACTTTTCTAACCCTTTTGTTAGAAAAGTTTCTTTTGTTTTGTTAAATGTAAGGAATGATATAGGCCTAACTATAAGTAGAAACAATAGACCAAACAAGGTCAAATACAGAAACCCAAAGCACCCTGTCTAGTACTCTAAACAATGTTTTAATTCTCATGCTATATAAATTCTTGCTTTATGTTCATTATTGTGCATGACAGTGAAAAAAATTTTAATTGCTTGTGATGAAAATCAATGAACTCTTTCTAAAGAAATAAAGAGAAAGCAAAATGAATCCACATCTTGGTTTTATACTTGCAAAGCAGCACATAGTTTTACAATATTTTCCCTTTCAGTGAGTTTCTCTCTGGTAATAACCACAGCCAGGCGGATTTCATTAAAAAGCTCGATTTGCAATGCACAGCCTTGCTGCCTCTTTTTTCAGCTTGAGTTAGTGAACTAGTTTTATGCTGAACAGTGCAACCCATTTGGCTGAGATGGGGTCTAGGGTTTACAAAAGGAATGAGCAAGTCTCTGTTTATTTTCACTGCATAGTATCAAACAAGAAATATAGACATATTTGTCTGAAATTTAAAATATTGTCGTAATAGTAGTAAGAATTAAAACTATAAGGACAAACTTTGATATGCTGTCAAACTGTAATGATCAAAGAATTTAGAGCTGTGGTTTTTTAAAGTAATGCTATATACTAGCCAAATTCTAAATCTGGACAATAGAAATTCTGTTCTAGATGTAAAGATGTACAAGCTCAAATGTTTGTTAATAGAATGCTGCAAACCTAAGGCTTAAGTTTACAAATTACTTCAATCTGGGGCAATTTATTGACCAGTCAGCCCAGCAGAAATTAACATTAATATAGTATTAGAAACTATTGAAGGAGTTAAGGCAGTTGAATGAAGGCAGAAATCTGCTAGCAAGTGTCAAAAACAAGGCATTTTAAACACTTGGTCTCAGGTCCACAGTAGTAAAAATCAAAAGGTTGATGTAGGGAACCCCTAAGGCATATCTTAAACTCTGGTATCCTATAATTGCTTGAATATTAATTTGTGGAAAGAACACACAGACAAGAGATGTCAACTAGTTTACATAGATTATAAAAATTAAAAAATGCACAGATAAGCAATTCTTTTCATGCATGATACTGAGTCAGAGAAGGGAGAAGGAAAGGTAACATCATCAAGCACTCCAACTAGGAACCAGAAGGCAAGTTTATGAATTTGAATGGTTTGTTTATTCCAAATAAAAAACTACTATTATTCCCATTTGATAGATGAGGAAACTAAAGTACAGACAGTAATTTATACAAAGCCACACAACTTTTCTACAGTAAAACCAGTAACAGAAAACAGAAGCGACTTGATACTATCACCAGCTGTCAGCTGCTCTAAGAAAAAATGATTGGTTAACAGAGTTTCAGTTTAATGAAAAACTAGAAAAATAAATGATTATTTCTCCTGAAAGGTAAAACTTTTAAAAGTAGGATTCATTATACAAAGCACCATCTTAGTAGTTTCAAAGAGTGATTTAGGGATTTCTCCTTAAAATTGTCATGTGTCTACACCAAGCACTCTCAACTTGCTTACAAGATAAGATAATGGGAAGTTTGGTGCTCTTTCAGAAATGATGAAAAATATTAATTTTATTTAATAAACTAAGTATCATACCATACATATTTCTGCATTTTAAGTTACTATCTTATCAAGTTTCAGCAGGTACTGAAAATTTAAGAAAGATAATCGGGAGGAATATATGCAATTATTGCTTCAATAGCCTATTTATTTTTTTGTTCTGTAAGCATATTTTTATTTTTTGAGTAAGACATTAAGAAAATCTTAGTTTGGAAAACTTTGGCAGGCAAAATAATTCCTTTAAAGTTTTTCTCCCATAAAGATATCTTAGTCTATATTATCAGGCCATAGATGCAGCTTTACTATTTTTAATAATTAACAAAATGTCTATTACCATACATAAGTAAGTTAAACATCTCTCTACTAAAAGCCTTAGCATTCCTGCACTTCAAAATAAAGGTAACTTATTATCCATTAGAGTCCAAGATGCTTGAAAACAGGACTTGATCCAGAATCTCTAACAAAATAGCTCATGGCATATTCTCAAACTAGAAACCAATTAAAGTTTAGTTAATGAGGTTTTGCCATATGAAGGACATTTGGGCAATAGGTGAGTTTCAAGGGGGAAAAAGACTGTAATGTTCCTTATGTTCTCTGATCTATGTGTATCAGTTTAACCAAGTTTCTCAGTGTATAAGTGTTGGGGGTTTTGCCATATATGGAAAAGCAAGATCCCTTGGAGCTCAGAATAACAGAAAAAAGAGCAAGCATCATGTGTTATTGATTTGTGACTTTACCCTAAGGAGGTGGGCAAGTAACAATATTTCTAATGTTGCTGGATTCATATCTAGCTGCATGCCAAGGAATATATGTTGTCAGTGGATATGTCTCAATGGTAGGTACCCACACAAGTCAGAGTACAAAGACTTAACCATAATGTGATAATCTACATAGAACTCTTAGCATTAATGTTACCGTCATTGACCTGGGATCTTTTCTCATTGTTACTATAGCAAAATGCACTCTAAATGAAAAACAATCCATGTAAACTGATTTACTGGAAGACAATTCACTTATGACTTAACTAAAATACATTGGAAACAACATGCGAACTAAAAATTGATTTTAAAAAAATAACAACTTAGGAACTGGTAGTTAGGTGTGTCCAGATTTTCTTTGCTATGCTCAGATCTATTTCCCTTTCTCTTAATACAGTATGTGTTTGCTTTGGATCCCTTCAAACGTGCCCTCAGCTTTTAATTTGTTTATTAAATTCTCAGTTATATTGCATTAGTCATTTCCCTCAAATGGATGCTTTGGCTTATTTTCCTTCATCATTCTGAATCTACCTAATGGATCAATTTTCATTGCTTTCTTTTGCCTTCACCTTTTTTCCTTATTGCTTATCTTTTCAAGTCCTTGTATGATTTAAAAGAATGTCCTTAAAGTCAAAACTTTATCATTTTGAAACAATGTAAAAATAAAATGTTTCATTAAAATTTTCTCTTATGCTATCAGTTCAGAAATATAATTTAATCTTAAATTTCTGTCTAGGACTCCAATTTCCCCTAAAATTGCCCTTATCAGATTTTGCCATAGCTTTCTAACAATGAAAATTTAGCCACCCATGGCAGCTGATCCAGGAAACGTTTTGTCAGGAACACTAGCTGATGTAATCTTACAGCTGAGGACGCAAAATTTCTCTTGTTTCACAAGAATGTATAATAGTGTGTTTACGATGATTTGCAAATTCACAGAACGAGCAGCGGGCGTGTACCACAGAGAAGCGAGATCCGGCAAATACAAGCTCACCTATGCAGAAGCAAAGACGGTGTGTCAGTATGAAGGTGGCCAGCTCGCCACCTACAAGCAGCTAGAGGCAGCCAGAAAAATTGGTAACTGATTTGACAATGGTTTTTGTTCTTTTTCATTTTTCAGAAGAGAAGTCCTCCGTTCCTCATAATAAGACATCTCTCTCTAGCCTCTTCTAATAGTTCTCTGAAATCCTGTGACATCTCTGTTCTACAACTACATCTGTCTTTTCTACCTAAAAGTGGGGGAAAGTTCCTTCTACTAGAAACATATTTGGAGCCACAACCCATCATGGACTAATAAAATTAAAGTCAGAAGAAAATGAAGAAATCATTATTAAATTCTTCATTCATTTAATAATACTGCTATTCACTTTTAAATTGCTCTATGTCTTCTTGACTTCTGAGTGTGCATTTCCTCAGCTGTCAAAGTTGTGACTATGTTGAGTCTTAGAAGGAAATTTATTTGGTAGAAGAAATATTTAAGTGTAAGACTTCTTTCCCTTTTTTTTTTTGTTGTTGTTGGTTAAGTGAGAGAAAGCATTTAAACTTTGGATCAAAAGTCATGAGGAAAAGGAAGATAAGCAAGTTGTAAGAAGGCATGATTTGAAAAAAACTGAAAAGATGATATAAGGAAACCTGTTTAAAACCAACCAACCAATAATTAACTAGTGTCGTTTCTTTATAAAAAGACTCAGCTGCTACCAACTTTCCTGGACTTTCAGGGCAAGCCAAGGCCACCTCCATTCAGAATTCTCTTTTTCACTGAAGAAACTCTTTTGCTGATAGAAAATACCTGGCAAAGCTTATGCTATTACATTACCCAAAACAAAAATAAAATGTTCTCTAAAATGGCCACAAAGTCTCCCAGATGACTGCTCAGTTTATAACCACAGTGCCATGTGTGAGGCAGTAGCTAGAATAAGAGCTACAATGACCAGATTTCACTGCCCTCCATGGACTTGCAGTAAAATTGTTCTTGGATGGCATTAGCAACTATTAAAACAGTTCTGATGTTAAACAAGAAAAACAAGGCTGAGATTTTGTTTGAAATTTATGTTTTTCCCCATTCAAATCTTTAAAAATCTTAGTAATATTTGAAATGATCCTGAAAAGGACATCAAGTAAATTATTAAAGTATTTAAATTTATCATTTAAATACTTTGAAAAAATACTTTGTATTTATGATAACTAGATAGGCCATTGTAAAAAGAAGTTATCTCTGAATTTGGATTGCTTTCATATCCATGGTATTATGATTTTAGGCCATCTGCATCTTTTTTTTTTAAATAAGATATCATTATTAGTGAAAAAATATATTTTACATGTGTTCAAGCTTTTATTTTTTTAAGAAAACAGTTTCCCCCTTTATATGAACCCGATTTGAGCAGTTGAGAAATTCCCAATGGAAGGTACCATCTTTATTAAGATGTTCATTGCTCAGATGAAGAAGTATAGCAGTTAATCTCTTTCATTCTCTTGCAGGTTTTCATGTCTGTGCTGCTGGCTGGATGGCCAAAGGCAGAGTCGGATACCCCATTGTGAAGCCAGGACCACACTGTGGATTTGGAAAAACTGGAATTATTGATTATGGAGTCCGTCTCAATAGGAGTGAAAGATGGGATGCCTATTGCTACAATCCACATGGTTTGTTAAAGATAACAATTTTATACTTTGCAAAAACATTTGCACGCTACTAAGAGTAGTTAAAATGACTTCTTCCAGAGATCAACTTGGTAATGAAAATTAATAATAACCGCATCTATAGAGTGATTGTATTATTGCAAACAGTGTTATGTTCCTTTATCTGCGCTGTCATTTAATATTAACACCAACTTTACAAGAAACTTTAGTTATACCCATTTTAGAAATCAGGAAATTGAAATTTTAATAGATTAAATTACTTACCCAAAATCAGAGAGTCAAAATTCAGCAAGCACAAATTCAGGTAATTCTAAATTTTTGTGTCAGGTAACTTCTAGACCACAAAGAGGAAAAAGAGAAAGTTATAAACTTGTCACAGTTAATTAGCTAAAACAATAAAGTGATGCTACTAAATGTTAACTGCTCAAAATTATACCTTTGATAGAATGGGAAAAAAGACATAAATAAAATCTTTCCCTAATTTTGTTAAGTGCATAAATTCTTAAACTTCCAAACAAAACAACTCTAACTATGCAGTTTGAATTAACAATTAGATACTGGATACTCTAGTTGGCTAATAGTGTATATAGATAGATAGATAGATAGATAGATAGATAGACAGACAGATAGAAGCAGATATGGATATAGATATAGATATATATTCTTTTCATGGTTGATTATAGCTAGAAACATTTCAAAAAGAGAATTAGCTCATAATTACTTTAAAGAGTTACACTTTGTCCCTGTTCTTAGCAAAAAATATATACATATTTTTTGGATGTCTTTCCCCCAGGACAAGTTTTCAATGTATTAAAATGCATAACAAAATCTTTTTTGCCCATTTTACAATTTATACAAGGTGAATTTACTATCATAAATATAATCAGATGGTACCCCATTGGTATCTACTTTATAAAAGGTCTATAACACAGTAGTAGACTTACAGTAAAATGCTAGTACATTATTACATGTTATTATTTAACAATATTAACTGATAGAAAATAGTTTCCCATGTTTGTGACTAACCTAAATCTTGAATAAGTATTCCAAGTAGAAAAGAATTTTGTCTTAAGCTGGCAATCAGTCCCACATAAAGTAAAAATGAATAAATGCAGTGTATAATTTCAGACCACTTTGACATATTCACACTTATTTAGTTCTTTAGTAATCTTATTTATTCCTATATTTAGTCATTTTTGTAATTCATGTACTTTCTTTTCCTTCCTCCATTCCTCTCTTACTTTTTCTTCAATATATTTATAAAGGCAAATCTTTTTTTACTTGTAAGAGTAACTTTTATTTACATATATTTTTTAATTCTCTTTTTGCTTGGTAAAGTTGAGCATCTCTGAGCTCCTTTTCTTACCATTTTCACAGTTCAAAGTCTAGGGGAGAAGAAATGCTGCTGGATGACTTTCTATCACTCTCCAGTTCTTTCTAAGATCCTGTTCTGCATTGGGTAGAAAAGCATCCTCAACTTTTTTAGCATTAAAGATCCACAGACAATTTCTAAAGACAGCTATTTTAAAGAATATTCTTGTAAAAAGCCTCTAACTGATATAATAAAAAAATATCTTTGAATGCTACCTAGGGTCATCATCACTACTACCACACATATTATTTTTTATTTTCCATGTCATACATTTTTTCAAGACACTAGACAATTATTTGATATAGAAGTTAAATTAACTGGCACCTCTCCGTAGCTTTCTCTCTAGGTTAGACTGGGAAATCACTGGTTCTGCTAAAGGTTGTTTGCTTGTTCTTGTAGCAAGTTATAGGACGTGGTGTAAATCTATAAAGTTATTCATGTCTTGAAAAAAACAAACATGAGTATCTCTGCTAAATTTGCAAATATTAGGTGTTAGTTTAAGCAGAATATAGAATGATTGATTCCTTTTACTGCATTAGAATGATGTTCAAAATCTCTTGTGACCCTGAAATTCTATAATGATTTCCCAAACAGAATGTATCGGACTCATTATTCTAAGTGTTCAAGTCCTTGAAGGCACAGTGGCAATGATACTACAGGACAAGATCCCTGATAGCATTACTAGGATGTTGGTAATATGGGTACACGTATCTGTCAAAATGCAAATTAGTGTACTCAAGAGACTTGTGTCTTCTGTCCCTAAAAGATAAAAAGAAGCAAAAATGTAAACAAAAGATGGTTAATTAAATTACTATTTTCCCTTGTTATTTTATTTCTAAAAAGTATAGAAGTAGTCTGTTTTAGAGAATTTAGCAACTATGGATGAAAAATACATTTATTCTTTAGCTACAAGAATACATAATACATAATCTACTATAGGTATTGCATATAAGTCATTTCTTTAATATTTAATTAAAAGTAATCAATGGGTACTAAGAGTGAATATTGTTTTAAGGTAGGAATAACCTTCTTATAATGCATTCCTATCTTCTTTTTTTTTTTTTCAGGAAAAGAATGTGGTGGTGTCTTTACAGAACCAAAGCGAATTTTTAAGTCTCCAGGTTTCCCAAATGAGTATGAAGATAACCACATCTGCTACTGGCACATTAGACTTAAGTATGGTCAGCGCATTCAACTGAGTTTTTTGGATTTTGACCTTGAGGACGATCCCGCTTGCTTGGCTGACTATGTTGAAATATATGACAGTTATGATGATATTCACGGCTTTGTGGGAAGGTACGTGCTGTTTCCCCACAGGAAGTTAGATGCCTGGTGTGTCTCTAATTGTCCCACAACATCTATGCAACACTGATTTCAGCACTTCTACTCTTCTGTAACATCCCATCCTTTTTTAACAAACTTTTTCTTAGCATACTAAGTCACAGTACACTGCTATATGTACTTAATAAAATAGTCATAACTGCTTTTTTTAAAAATAAAGCTGCATGAATTAGATAACTATAAACACCTCAACTTTTGACTAACAATAGGAGGAAGAAGAGAGATGTGTGTGGGAAATGTGTTGTAGTTACTAAGTGTTCTAATTTCTGTCAATCTCTAAATATTATTATAAATTTAGTCAGTGTCACCTTTCTTCTGTGTAAAAGCATTGTGTTAAGCATTATGGGTATAAGGAGTATAAGGCATATAAGCAAAGTATAGCCCCTTCTCTCATACAACTTTTCTAAACATACAATGTTTAACTTCTTAAACAGCTTTTTTTGTCATAAAAAACAAGTATTTCTTTCCTCAAAATCTCTCCTTTGGTTTTTCAGCGTGCTAGGACACAATATTTTGTGTTCCACCCTAAGTCTTTAATACAGTTTAGATTTTTAGTGTCTTATGAAATATGAAAATATCTCAGGCATATAATTAGATGTTTGTATGGTCAGGTGCCCACTAAATAACACATTTTATTCATTATCCATTATCAATAGACTATCAATTATTATTCCTCATTATCCATTATTGTAATTAAATGAAAGAAAGTGACAGTGAGCATAAGAATGACAGACTCAATAGCTTTTTATGTTGACTTTGAAATGTGTAACTCAAATACAAAGAAAAACAAAGAAATGTCTTACCAATCATATACCCATTCTTCTTCCAATATAAATTAAACATGTTGGGATTAATCGGAAAAAATGGTTTCAGGTAAATTAATTGTCCTCTACATAAATAGTTTGCAGGAACACAAAATAGAAATGCCACATATTTGTTCTTAAGAATCTCATTAATACTGTGAGTATATTGCAAGCGACAAATCAACCTGTTGTGTTCTCCCTTACAAATTCAAGTTTAAAAAAAAAAGTTTTAAAATAGTAGGAAAACGAAGTATTACTAAGGGGAAATAAAACACTTCAACTGTAAGAGTCACAGTGGTTGTGCAATATTTATGGGGGGGGTCAAAGGAAAATTTCCCCCATTTTTCTATGATTCGCCACTGACTGAACAGTCAAATTAATATTAAATGCAACTAGTAAAAGTACAAATTTAATAATATACATTATGGAGAATCTACATGACAGTAAATCCTGAAGTAGTGGGGCAAACCCATGATTTATATCCTGACCTGAGGCATAAAAAGGGGGTCTGGGTTGTGGAGGAGAGAAGAGGGGTCACCCATACATCAAAGAGGAATGGCTCATCTTTACCCTGAAAATAAAAATTAAAAAATTCCTTTTCTACATTCTTCTAGAGTATAGGGACAAAAGACTTTTCTGGATTTAGAGAAGAGTGGAGGCCCGAGGAATGACAGATGGCTTCTTTGATTTAAGGAAAGGGTTTAGCAGAATTGGAGCTTCTCCTTTGCCTGTGGGGGCTGACCTCCACTGTCCTTACTTCTGCATGTCAGAGCGGGGTATCCACAGAGACATTTTGGAGAGATTGGGTGACTGTTTTAACCCCTTCATTTTCACATGTGTAACGTCTCTTAAAAAATTCCCTTTCAGATACTGTGGTGATGAGCTTCCAGAAGACATCATTAGTACAGGTAATTGCTCTATATTGAGGTGTAAGACTATGATTGATTTTCTCAATGAAAGTGAAGGACCCAATAGTTATTACTATTTACTTCTTAAAGTTGAGAGAACTAAGAACAGATATAATATATTAGTTTGTAAAATGCAATGCACTATTTATTTATACTTAAAAGACTTATCTGCTCTTTGCACTAAATATACATACTCAATATTTTCAGGAAATGTAGTGTAAGTTAGTCTTTAATCTACAAATCCATGAACACTTACTGCTATAGCTTATGTTTCCATAAAATGTGGTAATAAAGTCCAAGTCATTTCAGTGAAAAAGGATTGAAGTAATTTATAAAGTTGTTAAAAAATACCTTCTATCACTGAAAATAATTTATCTTGTATTTATCACATTTTTATATTAACATAGCATTCCCCAGTAAGTGTTGGGAAATACACAGTTCTGTGATATGTTTTTAATAGATGTTATGTGAGAAAAAGACTCTAAGGTTGAGTAAATTTGGGAAATATTGGGTTAAGCAAAGTGAAGCAGGTTTCTTTATTGAAAGATGTCAGAGAGTTTTTAATATGCTAATTATGCATATTAAATCTCAAAAGACTACCTGTAATAAGTAATGTTTCCCAAATTCTTCCACCCCCTGCAAATTATTTTTTGTGACTTTGTTCCATGAAATGTACCTCAATAAATGTCCTTGGAGAAGCATAAAGTTACCTCAATATGCAATACCACTGCTATGCCCTTGCTGTTATTTTCTGCTAAGAAACTTGACTTCCCTAGAGGCCTTCATTTTTTCTTTTTATTTCTATCACCAGCACTAGTATTTGATATTCTTACTTGCTCTATTTCTCCTCTAAATCACAAAATTATCACAATGCTTCCCCAGTTAAAAACAACTAAGCTACCATGAGTTGCAATGTCTAAGTTGTCCTGAATTCAGATTACTCCTACGCCCTAGCTTGAAATGAAGTCAGTTTTCATGTACGCGTCATTATCATCAGTGATGGAACTTCTTGTTCAATTCTTGAATGATTAATGCTTAAAATGTATTCATTAACGACTCAGTTACAAGCTTCCTAGAAACGATGACCTAATAAGCCTTCATATTATCTCTTATTCTTCTCTCAAGAACCTATTTTATGTTAACGGAACATAAAGTTAAAGTTCACATGTTATAAGCTATGGGAAGTCATTGAGGGATGAGAATCCTATTTAAAAACTCAGAGAAAGTCAAAAGGAAGTCTGACATGACTTTTTTTCTTATTTTGTCTAAAACAGATAAAACTTATTCCAAGCATAATCAAAAGGCTCTCTCACACAAGTGCGAGAAACTAAATGATAAAAGCCTCACAATTTAATATTCAAAGAGAAATATGCTAACAAACAGAAAGCATAAACAAAAAAGTCAAAGATTTAGCATAACAGCAGAAAGAGGAAATAGATACAAAGTAATAAAAAATAAGATATAAAGCATGTTTAATGAATAATCCTATCAGTCATTCAAAATACTATTTTTATATTAATCTTCTTAAATATGTGCTTATTCACCCACTCTAATAAAACTATTACAATGTTAGAATTTGACCATTCTCCTCATTTCTCCCCACTTCAGAAAGGCATAGAATAACTGTGTAGTGACCTATTTTTCCAGGTGTCTTCCTACATTATGCAAACATACACATGGATACCATGAAGGTATTTCCAATTCAAAGTATAATGTTTAGATCATTCTAATTTCTAGTTCTTTTTAATGCTGCCTAGAAGATCAGTGAATGGATATATCACAATTTGTCATGTACTAATATTTAACATACCCAAGATGACTATTTCTACTTTTTTCCACTTCGCTATTCAATGTTAGATTGGACATTTCTGAACGTCTATTTTACTTACTAGAGTAATTTTTATCAGAGTAGATCTAGAAGTGAATTTGGGGGTCACGGGTGGTATGCATTTTAGATGTTCACGGATGCTTCTAAATTAACAGCAATCCTTCAGTGCTAACTTACATTTTATTTTTATTGGCCATTTGAATGCCTGTGAATTGCCTGTTTAAAGTCTTCACATACTCTTGTCTATTTTTCCTAGCAGTTCTTTTTATATTAAAGAGATTAGTCCTATTTTGCTGTGTCTCTTGTTCTTGGATTTCAATTTCTTTCACCATGCAAAAGTGCTTTTTAAAAAAATGCAGGCAGCCCTTCCAAGTCTGAAGAAAATGCAATGGATCAGAACATCAATTATGGAGCCAGATAGCCCTGGCTCAAACCGGATTCTGCCACTTTAGTTCTGTGGCCTTGGGCAAGCTGCTTAGGCTCTCTATGACTCAGTTCCACTTTTAAAACAAATGTTTCAATAGTACCCACTTCTTTGTATTACTGTGGGGAATAATTTAGTTAATAGCTGAAAGGCATTCAAAGTTGTGCTTAGCAAACATTAATGTCAGGACCCCCACAAGAGCAAGCCTTAGGCCAGGGACCAAAGTTTGGATATCAGGGCAGTGATAAAGTAATTCCCAGTAAAGGAATGCAATCATCCAGATCGATAAGGAAAGCCAATGGATGAGTCTGACATGCGGGATGTGTCCCTTGTGTGGTACTGGGTCTGGACCTCCTTTGGTCAGTTCCATTCCTTTACCCTCTAATTAAATTTCTGCTTGCTCACTCGCCTAACTGCTGTGGGTTCTTCGAGCGACCCGAACCCCACAATTAGTATTTAATTTATCTGGGCTTTTTGGTAAAGAATTCTAGATTTAGGATCAACTTAAAGCAGGCCATTCTTCCTGAGAAGACAAAATAAATATTCTTTTATTTTACATAGTAAAGTTTTCCCTTTTATTTCTATCATCCTTTGGTCTTTAATGCAGATAAAATGTACTTAAGAACTTTGTGCAGCAGGACTCTAAGTTTATGACTTTGGATAGTAACATCTTTGCTCTTTTGTCCTTGCTCTGCTTCCCAGGAAATGTCATGACCTTGAAATTTCTAAGTGATGCGTCAGTGACAGCAGGAGGTTTCGTCATCAGATATGTTGCAGTGGACCCTCTCTGTAAATCTGGTCAAGGGAAAAATACAAGTTCTACTTCAACTGGAAATAAAAACTTCTTAGCTGGAAGATTTAGTCATCTATAAAACAGCTAAAACAGGATACTCAGGGTTTATGTTTGTATCTTTTGGAGTCCTTTTTATCTCACTGTATATTACTGTTGTTAACATTTATTTATTATTTTTCTAAATGTGAAAGCAATACCTTTGGGAAAAATTGGAAAATACAAAACAATTTAAATGAGAAACTAAAATCCCAATCCCATTGTATAAAAATAACAAGTGTCAGCACTTACATATTTTTCTTTTAGTCATGTTTTTTTAATTTGTGGCAATGCACATATGTACCTATGTATTTGTTTTTGAAATTCTAGAATCTTGCTCTATGCACAGTTTTATATCTTGGTTTAACTTTTTTTTTTAATAACTTGGCTTAACAATTTTTTTCTCCTTTTTATTTAGTATGCTGCAAAAGTATGATTTGGAAAAGATATAAAATATTCCATGGTATGATTGTTCTATACTTTATTTAAGCTTGTCTCTATTGTGGGAATTTTAGATTGTTTTAATAAATATTACTACAGTAAACATTCTTGAACATATATATTTGTATAGCTGTCTAATTATTTGGAATTAGATCCTAGAAGAAAAATTACTAGAACAGAGTAATTAAAAATAAAGTTTTTATTCTTGATTGATAAAAATTATGTCATTGTAGTTTGCACCGGCAGTGTGATTGATTCTTGGTTTATATAATTCGGGGTGTTTTCTTTCTTTTGTGAGTTATTTTTCCACACATTTTGTCCATATATTTAACTTGTATAATCATTTTTGATGAGGGATAGGAGAGAAGGAACTGGCTGGAAAAAACCTGGAATCCTTCCCTAGCAACCTGAACTGGGGACACACCCCCTGGTTACCCCCTACCCTTAAACTCTGACTCTCACAAGAGCTGTGACCCCTGGGTACTCCCTAAAGGAGGTCCCTTCCTCCCATTTTAACCGAGACTCCATTTTAACAACTCGCTGTCTTGTTCCTGTCACTCCAAGCTGCATGTGTCACTTCTGTTTAGTTGTTTTCTAATAAACTTGCCACGTGGTATTGAGACAAGGTGTCTCCCCTAAAATTTTTTCCGGGACAGACAGCACTCGTCAGTGCCAGGTACCTGTAAGGTTTTTCTGGGCTCTGCGAGGAGAAAAAGTCAATTAGACAAAAAATGTCGAATAGCCAGGGCTTTATTGGGGTTTGCGCACCCGGGCGAGGGTCTCCGGTCCGCAGAACGAGGGCCGGGGAAGTCGCGCCCCAACAAAGGGAAGCGCGATCTTTAAGCAAAAGAATTTCGCGGGCTTCAAACGTCGCGATTGGGGATTGGTCCTGTGATTCCAGGTGTGGTTTCGTCAGCTTCCTTTTTCCCGGGTATGGCCGCCATCTTGTCCTTCTGGGCCGCCATTTTGTCCTTCTGGGCCAGCCTAACAGTACCCACATCAGTTTTGTTGTGAGTGGATGCAGGGCACCATGTGTCCTGAGGTACAGAGTCAGTCCAAGAAAGAATTTAAGGAGAGAGAAGTGATAACCGTATGCATGCCAGTTTATAAGGAGAAGCACAGAGAAACAGAGAGATCTCTCTGTGGAAAATGAAGTTACCAATGCTGTAAGCTAAGGGAGGGTCTGTTATACTTGGGGAATGGAATTTTCCTAGTTGTCTCTGTTAACTCGCTTGGGTGTTGCTAAAGACTCATCTTTTCTCTAAGTCAATCCCCAGCACGCCTGAGGCTTTGGTTGTGCTAGCCCACCCTGGGTGGTGCTAACTTACCTGGGTGGTGCTGACTTCTCTGGGAGGTGCTGGCTTACATTTAGCATGTCTGCCGGTTAACTAATCTCCCACTGACTTGTACAACTGCCATCCTATCTCCTTGTTCTCAAAGTCCCCTATTTTCCCTATACTGTCCCTCATCAATTTTTATTATTGATTTACAAGAAATTGTTACATTAGAGTATAATTTTATGCCTGTCTTGTATGTTTTGATTTCATTTTGTCTGAAATAATGTTTTTTCATGTGCTAAAGTATAAATTTTATTTGCTATCATATTTATTGATTTTTGCTTTGATCTCTTATTTTGTCTAAAGGCAATGAATATTCTCCTTACAAATTTAGATATTTACATTTTATTCTTATTGTATGTGTCTTTTTTTTCTTTTTAAAGAAAACACCACCTTTATACTTTGTCTATGAGGGCCAGAAATCACTCACCGTGTAATTAAATTCAACAAAAAAAGTATATGGCAGGTACTGTTCAGGACACTTGGAAAGTCCCCAAGAATCAAATGAACAAAAATCATTGAAGGCTTGAGAAGCTTATGCTTTGAGGAGGGGAAAGACATACTTTTCAAACAGGATAAACTGTTAAAACTACATGTTAGAAATAGATTAGAGCATGCTGTTTATTAAATTACTCATGGAATAAGCACAAATTCCAAAAAAGAAAAATGAAAAGACTAAGAACTGAAATTTAGAAAATGAAGATTTAGAAAGAAAGCTCTGGGGGTCATGGCAACACATGGAAAACCTACAAAGGAGAGAAAGCAATCCTATTAATGCCGCCAGTAGATCTAAAAAGATGAGCGAGAATGACCGTTGGGTTTAGCAACATAATGTCCATAGATGACCCTGAGGGGCAGTGTTAGTGGGTTAAAGGCAAAGGTCCAGTTGGAGTGTAGGGACATGGAAAACAGAGAAAAGGACTGAAGACAGTAAGTTTGGCTGTCAAGAAAGTGGTAGCTGTCAGAGAAATGGGTGAAAGAAGACTCTCTTGATCAGAATGAGTTTAGTGAAGGGAAAGACATTTCCATGAACTCTTGTGGTCAAGGGCTGATGGCAAACAGATGGTACACTCAAAAGAGGGAGCTGAAGAGATTATGGAGGCGTGGACTGACTTCTGGGAAGGTTCGAAATGTTGGTGGATCACTGGGTGCTCACCACAGGAGGAGGATCATTTGAAGAGAAAACTCAGGGGCAGCTACCCGAATCTAGACAGGGAGCTTCAGTGATGCTGAAACAGAGTTTCTGTCAACCCAAAGCTGTGGGAAGGGATTGCAGTTAAATATCCTTATTGGTCCATCCCCCCTCTCCTCCCTCTCTTCTATGTCCTACTGGTACCTTCTGCTGTCTGAAAACAAACAGATCAGAATAGAAAGAATCTGACTGATGCTGTCTATAGAGATCAACTCTAGGGCTCAGAGCCAGGTGGAGAAGGCAGAGCACTGATATAAAGGGATTAAATGAGGGGCTAAAGGAGGATTTGTGGCACAGTTGATAAGAGATGTAAGGCAGTGCACAGAGAGATAGGAGGATGCCAGTGGCCCTCTTGGAGGGGTTCTTAATCCTCTCTTATGCCATAAATCCTTTGATAGATGAAACCTATGGACATTTCTCAGAATAGTGTTTCTAAATGTATAAAATACAAAGGAATACAAAGAAGCCTAAGTATATTGCAACAAACAAAACAGTCAAATCTGTGATCATTTAATGCTTGTGCAACTTTATTAATACTACACATAATGAGATCTAGCAATAGGTCTAACCACTATCATAATTTCAACATAGTGATACCTATATATACAATATTCTGAGATATCTTCAAAAACTTTCATGATATAAAAATATTTATCATGTCTACGGGTGACAAAGGCTTAGGTATAGCTAATGCTATTGTGGTTTATCACCTACATTCACAATTGAAGGAAATGCTAGATTTTAGCTAAGAGTTATTGGAAATAATGACACATTTCTGCATGCAAAAGCACAACTGCCTGGATTCATTCCAAAGATGACTTGGAAGAAGGCAGAGCATGAGGACACAGAAGCAGCCTTGTGGGAGACAATGGAATGGGAATGTATGAGCCTCTCTGCCTGCTGTGCATTTGTTAGTGAAGTAAGTGTTGTCACGAGCCAAGAGTCATGACAGAGAAGTAACTTGAAGAGATTTGAAAAGACAGGAGAAGGTTTTAAATAGTCTTTTAAGAAAATAGGAAAGTAAATGGACTAGGAGAATAGCATAGAATTACGAGGCAGCATCAAGAACACATTTGAAGTTCGTACTATGAACTTTAATAGGAGACTGGTCAGGGAGGCTGTTTCCCTCTGGCCATGTTCAGCTACACAAAGACAAAGAGATTAGAGTTGAAGTCACCAGATTTGGCGTTTAGCCAAGTCAATCTAACAAGAGCTGTGTGAGGAAATTGAGGACTGAGAAAGGAGGGATTGTAATAATACAATAACCTATGGAATTTAGTTTGATAAGGAGGGAAAAGAAGACATTGAGGAAATTGAAAGGTTTTTTTTCTGAGCTCCGCGAGGAAAGAAAGTCAATCAAACAAAAAGTCGAATAGCCAAGGCTTTATTGGGGTTTGCGCACCTGGACGAGGTTCTCCGGTCCGCAGAACGAGGGCCGGGGAAGTCGCGCCCCAACAAAGGGAAGAGTGATCTTTAAGCAAAAGAATTTCGCGGGCTTCATACGTCACGATTGGGGATTGGTCCTGTGATTCCAGGTGTGGTTTCGTCAGCTTCCTTTTTCCCGGGTATAGCCGCCATCTTGTCCTTCTGGGCCAGCCTAACATTCCAACCTCTTTGATAGGATAAAGGGGCGCCGTGATCGTTCTGGCTACTTCCCGCTGACAGGTGGGGCGTAGAGGGGAGGGGGTCAGAGGTTGGCGTTGTCTGGCCCAGTCTGGACAGGAGTAGACTCTGGTCTGGAGCAGCATCTGGTTGAAGGTAACCCAGGAGGCTTCGCGAATCCTGTCCTGGAGGAATCTCAGAAAGCATTAGTAATACACAGATTATCAAAACTGGCCCAAGGATCGGGGCCAAAGTGGTAAAAATCAGAGAGCGCTACCATGGGGTCCCCATTTCTAAAGGGGTGTAGCCCTTTTTCAACTTGTCTTTAAGATTTTGGAGAGTGTCGACGTTTTCCTCTACCAGGCCGCTTTCGTTTACGTGGAAGCAGCACTGTTCCTACAAGAACTTGATGGGCAAATGGGAATTTTTCAGCCCTATATCACCAACATAGCTGTCAATCTATGTGGAAGAGATCTTTTACAGCAATGGGGAGCTTATGAAGCAATCAAACTCCAGCAGCAAAACGCACACTAGAGCTCACTGAGCAGCACGTTCAACAGGCCCAGTTCCATCAAATTGACCTTGCTCTCCCGTGTCAATTATCAGCATTTCCCACCATTCACTCTTCTACAGGAGTGCTAACTCAAAAGGAAAAAAAAAAATCACTGAATGGGTATTCTTACCCAACCAGCAAACAAACAAACATTAAAAAAAAATTGCCAACTTATCTTGAAAAGCTCAGTCTTGTGGTGTTTTATGGTCGGCAAAGGTTGCGCCAGCCCATAGCCTCTGACTCAGAGAAAATCATTCTGCCACTAACCAAATTACAAATCAATGAGGCTTTCCAAAATTGGCTGGATCAGCAAGCTGCTGCCGCTGACCATACAGGAATCCTTGACAATCATTACCCTCCAAACAAACTCTCTTCAACCTTCAAAACCAACTAATTGGATTTCACCCAAAAAAGCATCCCACCAGCACTGCCATCAGCCCAAACTTATTTCACAGATGGCAGCAACAATGGCAAAGCAGCCCACTGGGGTGCCACAACCAAGGCTTGGGACTCAGGACTCCCATCCATGCAGCGAGCAGAGCCAGCTGCTGCCATGGGAGCCCCCAAAAACATCCCCCAACCTGCAAACATTGTCCCAGATTCTCAACATGTAATCAATGCTGCCAGAAACATCGAGACCACCCTTATCAGAACAGAAACAGGCGAACTCTCAATTCCATCTTCACAGCTCCAAACACTCATCTGCCAGCTTGCTGGGACCATCTCACCAGCCACCCTTCGGCACAGCCTTACTCGTAATACTAAAAATTTACAACAGAAATTCCACCTTTCTAAGGCACAAGCAAGCAATATAGTTCGCCAATGTGTCCATTGTGGACCTCCCAAAACAACTGAAAAAATGGACAATGCCCCTGCATATACTTCACAGGCATTCACTACTTCTTTAAGCCAGTACAGCATCCGACATGCCACTGGAATTCCTTATAATCCTCAAGGCCGAGCCATTGTTGAACGGGCTAATCTGACCCTGAAACAACAATTAAAAAAAAAAAAAAAGTGGGAATAGGAAAGGGAAATTCTTCACAGGAGCTTTTAGCCAACGCACCTTTCACTTTAAATTATTTTTTTTAAATTTTAAGGAAAGAAGATTCACAAGCTCCTGCAGAGAGGCACTGGGTGGGTGCTATTCATGCCCCAAGGGATTTACATTAACCTGTCTGGTGATGATAAGGAAGGAATGGGAGAAGGGAAACCCGTCCAGGCTACAGTTAAGTGGAGGGGTCCATCAGGGGCAAGATGGGGTCCCATCTACCCCCATGACCGAGATCTGGGAAGGAACTAGGGGTCCAGAAAAAAACGGTAAAACAGAGTAGGTAGCTCCCGTGTCCACAAGAAAAGAGACGGACTTACCTGCTACCTGCAACGTTACCCTGTGCTCCCCGAGGGTGATGGGGGTCTTCGAGTCTGGGCGGCGTCAGTCATTCAGAAGCCCAAGAAGCTCCGACGTGGCCAGAGGAGAGTTCACGCCTTGAGCTAATTCTCCGCGTGGAGACGCCGAGGACGAGCTCTTAAGGGGACAGGCATCCTTCCAGTGGCCGAGCTGCCAGCAGTCTGGGCAAGGCTTCCTTGGCGGCCGGGGTTGGGCTTTGCCCCCGTTGCCACCAGCCGCAGGGCTACCCTTTGCTGCAAGCGTGCCTGGCGGGCAACCTCAGCCTCTGCTTCCCGATTGTTAAAAACCTTAAATGCCATATTCACCAGATCTCAGATGGGGGCTTGGGGACCATCCTCGGCCTTTTTCAGTTTTTTTCGGATGTCTGGGGCTGACTGGGAGATAAAATGAGTAGCCAAAACAGTCCCCCCAGCATTAGATGTTGGATCTAAGCGGGTACGGAGTAACATGGCCTCGGTTAGCCTGTTAAGGAACAAAGCGGGAGTAGGAGTAGGAGTAGGAGGGCTGGGCTGTGGCTGATAGGGGGAGGGGGGAGGAGGAGGAGGAGAGGCGAGACCTTCAGGGGAGTCAGAGAAGGAGGAAGGACGCTCCGGAGCAGAGGGTTCAGAAGGGCAGCCAGGCTCCGAACTGCCGCGGGCAAGGAGAACCTGGGCAGTGGAGCAGGGCTGATAGGTGGAGGAGGAAGAGGAGGAGAGGCGAGACCTTCAGGGGAGTCAGAGAAGGAGGAAGGACGCTCCGGAGCAGAGGATTCAGAAGGGCAGCCAGGCTCCGAACCGCCGCGGGCAAGGAGAACCGGGCAGTGGAGCGCCAAGTGCAGGGGTCTGGGCGGGAGTGCAAAGCCCAAAAGCCCTGGATGTAGGGAACCTCAGACCATTTCCCACTCCATCTGCAGAAATTGTCTGAGTCCATCCGGGTAGCGAATTTGAAAATGTCGGGCTGGTATAACGGCCTGGCCGTAATCTTGCCCTCCCATTTTTGGTCCCCAAGGAACAACAGATAGGGAATTGGCGTCCCTCAACCCAGTCTGTTGAGCCGGTCAGAAATATGGGAGTCTGAGTGCAGGGATGTCTCCTCTGACGCTCAGATCCCGGAAATGGAGGAGGAGAGCAGTCTCTCCGAGAGGGTCACCCTGACGCAGCGCTGCGATTTGTCGTGAGAGCAGTCTCTCGGTATCAGTACCCAGGGGCCCGGATTCAGGGGTTGGGGACCAAAAAATTTGAGACAGTGGCACTTACCCTGGTTCGTAGTCTGGACGGGAGAGGTGGCCACGAGGCCTCCTTGGGGAGCGGGGAGAGGAGCGGTCCTAAGCAGACAACAACTCCTCCCGGGTTTTGGGCACCAAAATGAAAGGTTTTTTTCTGAGCTCCGCGAGGAAAGAAAGTCAATTAGACAAAAAGTCGAATAGCCAGGGCTTTATTGGGGTTTGCGCACCCGGGCGAGGGTCTCCGGTCCGCAGAACGAGGGCCAGGGAAGTCGCGCCCGAACAAAGGGAAGCGCGATCTTTAAGCAAAAGAATTTCGCGGGCTTCATACGTCGCGATTGGGGATTGGTCCTGTGATTCCAGGTGTGGTTTCGTCAGCTTCCTTTTTCCCGGGTATGGCCGCCATTTTGTCCTTCTGGGCCGCCATTTTGTCCTTCTGGGCCAACCTAACAGAAATATGACTTTGACACACTGGTGTTCATTGAAGTGAAGGTACAACAAGGGCTCAAAGGATTGTGGAATCAGGGGATGAGAAAGAATGCACTGGAGAATGAAGAGGTCAAAGAATGGAAATTTAAATATAACCTTCTGTGGTAAGAAAAATAGTTGCCCCCTCCCAAGATGTATTTGTTTTAATCCCAGAATGTATAATACGTTACCTTATGTGGCAAAACAGACCTTGCACACATGATTAAGTTAATGAACTTAAAATGGGATATTATTCTGATTATGTGGGCCCAATGTAATCACAAAGGTCTGAAAAAATAATGAGAGAGAAATAAGGTAAGTGTTAAACAAGAGAAGCAAGGTCAGAGAGATGCAACATCGACAACTTTAAAGGAGAAAAGGAGTCATGAGTTAAAAAATGTGGGTGGCCTCTGGAAGCTGGAAGAGGCAAGGAAACAGATTCCCCCTTACAGCTTCCAGGAGGAATGTACCTGAGGATACTTTAATTTTAGCCCAATGAGATTCATACTGGATTTTTGAACTACAGAACTGTAAGATAAAACATTCATGTTGTTTTAAGCCACTAAGTGTGTTATTATATTTTGTGGCAATAATAGAAAGCTAACAAAACTCTTCATCGGTTTCATGAAAATATTAAAGTATAATTCTAAATGACAAAGTATAAACAAGAAGAAATAGTGAATAAATAAAATCTATTTTTCTAAACTCAGAGAAATTAACTTAGGTAAATAATACTTAACATTAATATAGCATTTTCCAGTTTATATGTTTCTTGCTTACATGTAATACCTTTTGATTTTTCCTTGTTCCTAAGTTTTCCCACCATGGCCCTGGCTCTTGATTCCAGGTCCATAGTTTTCATAGGCTGAAGGGGACTATTTATGAAATTTCATCACTCTTTTTTTACTCTATTATCCTCACCTTCATAGTTGTTTGGTCTTTGTCAGAATCTCTCCCCCCCCCCCTTTTTTTTCCTTAGAAACTTTGATGAATCTAATTTTCATAGAAAATTAAAGAATGTGTATACATTTGAAAAATAGAATGCATTTTAGGATATAAGATATTGATGATGATGAAGTAAACCCTCTGAGATTTTCCTAAAAATTATACTCAGGTATATGAATTATTTAGAATAAAATTAAATACCAAGCATTACAACTGACCTAATTTCTATATATCTCAATAGTGTGGTAGGAATAGTATACACAGCTCGGAGATGGGTTATATTGATTTCTAGATATTTGACTGAGGCCTAAACAAACCTTTCTTACTGAAGTTTAGAATACACTATGATTACATTATAAGATCTATAAAAATAGTTGGAAAACAAGATTATATATATCTATATATCTATATATATACATACATATATTTGTAAGTAAATTGTTAAGTGACCTTATACAATAGCTTTTGAAACTTGATTTTCTTTATTCAATTTAGCATACTTTTGTGTGTCTACTTTCATATTCTTTATGTTCAATTTAATCCCTGCTCAGATTTATTTACCTATTTTTTTTTTCTTTGTCATTTTTGTGTGTTTGGGAATTTTTTAAATGTTGTTTGGTTTTATTTTTAAGTAATGCTTACTTTAAATTTAATGCACTCTTGGCACTTCCTGCTTGGCTGAGACAGTAAGTTAGCAGCTGGAGTGTAGATCATATAAAGCCCAGGGTGGGGAGAGAGGGGACAATCACAATGAACAAATAAATAAAAACACTTCTTCCTCTCTCTCTTCCTTCTTTCCTACCTGCTTTCCTTCCTCTTAAAAAAATATTAATGCATTCTTTATGTCAATCTCATTCTTATGAAATAAATATTCTGATGATGGCATTTAAGTTCAGATATTTAGAAGACTGTCACTTTACCGCACAGTTTTGGTCACTATCATTTAGCAGGGTAGCTAATATCTGAAAGAGTAGTATCTCCGTATTTGTTCCTTTATTTCATGATTGCTTTGGCTATTTGAGATCTTTCATTTTTCCATATAAAATTAATTTGTTTTTCTCTATTTCCCCCATGGTTCAGCTTTTCTCCACACCTCCAACTCTCAAAATGCTGATGTGTTGCCAAGAATGGTTGACTTCTCCTATCTCTAATGGAGGGATATGCTGCTGTAATCTGTGGAGATGCAGGTCTGATTTCTTTTCAGTTTGTGGTTGCTCAACAGATATTTTCTGGTTGTCCTGTGGGAAGGAGGAAGTCCGAAATCTTAACAGATCACCATCTTGGAATTAAATCCTAAATGATATTAGATTTAATTGACTCAAAATGTTTATTTCACATAAAATTACATGTATAATCCAGTACACAAACTAGCTTCCATAGTGCTTTCTGACACTAGTGAATGAGGATCACAGGCAAAATAACCTGTGTAAAAGAGTTCTCTTTGTTTTCTTATTCTAAAATACTAAGTATTCTAATGATGAAAGTTTTTTGAGCACAAACAGCACTAAAAATAGCAGTGTAGTGATGATAACAATAGTGAGACTCTTTAGTCTCACTCAGAAGAAAAGCCAGAGTTATTCCCAGGACCTGGAAGATGTGTCATGATATGCTATGAACACTCACCTTTCTAATCTCATCTCCTGTTTCTCCTCGCCCTCCCTACCAGCATTATCTCTAGCCCAGTCACACTGGTGTTCTTACTTGGAAATATTAGCCTCATGGCGTTTATCCATGCTTTTCCTTCTGCCTGGAATATTCTTCTCCAGAGAGCCAAAAGTCTCATTTTCTCACGACCTTCAGATCTTTACAAAGTCACATTCTCACTAAAGTCATCAAGGGTCCTTAATTTCAACCACATTTTCCCAAAGTGTTTGTATTCCTTCATTAACTTATTTTTGTCCTTAGAAGTTATCACTCTTTAGTATACTGTATATTTTAACTATTTACCTAGGTTTGGTCCCTCGCTAGAATATAAGCTCCATAAAAACAATGACTTTTACTGGAAGTTTTTGTTTGTTGGTTGGTTTTTTGTTGTTGTAGCTACATAGCCAGGCACATACGCGATCCTCAATTAAATGAAGAAATGAATTAGCATTAGACTTTTATTTAGAATAGAATATAGTATATAAAATATGATTAGTTTATGCATGCCCTGATGAAGTAGCAGTTAGGTCAGCCACCAATGAAGGAATACATTCCATGCATATCCCAAGGACACAGGTTCACATCCCAGTTTCAGGGGGGGAACAACCAATGTGAATAAACAAATAAAAACAGAATGCCTCTTCCTCCTCCTCTCCCTTCCTGCTTATCTGCCTACTTACCTTCATTCTTGCTTGCATCTTTCCTTTAATATGTATATATGTATGTATAACATATATATATTTTAATGTCATAAAGCCAATGGAAAAGACGTTAAGATGTCAGCTATCATAAATATTTTTACTCTCTGCCAAGAGTTAAGTTATATACTATGTTTTACATTGTTATCAGACCAGTCCTCTAGGAATAATCAGCCTATATCCCAAGGATCCATGTTGGCAACCTAGGATCTGGGAAAACAAGATGAACTAAACAAAAATAAATAAAACGCTTCTCCCTCTTCTCTCTTCCTGCCTGCATGTCTGCTTGCTTTCATTCCTTCCTGCACCTTTCCTTTAGGAAAAAAAGAATTATTAACTACTACAGGGGAATAGCACAACAAGCCATCAGCAGGTGGAAAGTAAACATATAAGGAGATATAAACAAATATATGCAACAGCCATGACTCCCTAACGCTGAGCTAGAGCACCCAAGGAAGAGCACCCCCACAGTTGAGACCCAGACCTTGCAGGAAAGGGTGACCATGGCTACTGGGTGGCAGAGAAGTCACCGTGGGGCCACGCTGCTGGGAGTTGCTGAAAAACACTGTGCCAAGGAAAGCCCTTCATAGAAAAATATCTCAAGGATGACCGCCCCCACCCCCCAGTGCAAATACTCTGAAGTTGGTGCCAAGGGAACCTGGATCGTGCTGACCTACAGGCACCACAAGAACTTGCTGATCAAGCACAGGAAAAGCAGAAAGAAAATTCCCTTCCACTAGTCTCTCCAGTGCCCTCTATGGGCAGAGTTTAGCAATGTGCAAAAATGCGTAAAGGAGAATTAAAGGGCCCGCTCCATTTTCACAGGGCAGACAATGAAACAAATATTTGGAGCTGAGAAGCAATCAACTGAATACAGGTACAATACCTACAACTAAAAATTACCATAATAAATACTGTACTACGTTACTTAATCTCAAATATTCGGGTAAAATGTGTATTTCCTACCCTAAATCTATATTCTTAAAGGACTATCAAGCATATGTCACTATTTTATTCCACAGAGGAACTATCTGAAATTCATAGGCATGCAGAGTATTTGGACTTCCTCAAATGAAAATGCCATCTGTGCTTGGAGTCTACTGGACTAACTCAAATGTTGTAAGAGGCAGCTATATTAATAAATTAATGTGTTGTTCAGGAATGGTAAATTAAAAAATGAAAAGGATATACAAATTTAACTGTTTTGACCTGGAAATATTTAATATTAACTGCATCAATTAAAAATCTGTCCTATACTGACATTTTTGGTCAGAAGTACCCATATTGGAATAACAGCAACACTTACTTGCTTAAAATATTAAGTGACTTACTTTGAAGTCTAAGATGTGTCAATTTAAGAAAACTTGAACCCATTAAAATAATATTGGGCATAAAAATTGTCCATTTTCTCCAAATAAATTTTTGAAAGCCATGTTTCTTTTTAATCCAAATGACCAGAATGTTCTTGAACAAATCTGCTAACCATTTAAAGGGCTGCCAATCAAAGTTATGCTCAGAACGTTTCCAAATAGAATGCTATTTTCTCTTTTATTAGAGTTTATTGAATATATGGAAGACAAGCTCCTGCAATCTGAAGGCCATCTGAAAATATATAATTGCTTTTAAATGTCACAGAGAATCAGAACTTGGAGAGGTGCACTGGCAGGAGTTGTCAAAACCCAGGAGGCTGGTCTAAAAGGTTGGCTGCATGTGAAATCAAGTTTTCCCACATTACTAATATATCTATCTACCCACAAATATACCTCATCAACAATTCATTCCCATATTTTAGGCAGCAGTAGGAAAAATTATTTCAGAATGAATTTTCTTATAAAACAATGAAGATCAAGGTTATAAGGTAAAAATAATGAGAGTTGTGTAATTTTCTTCAATTAAATATTATAGACAGAAAAATTTTTAAATGCTATATAATGCAATGCAATATTAGTTTAAGTTTCAATGCTATGGAGGAAAAGCAACATGTGACCTCTGCCTATACGGCAGTACCTCCAACACAATAGACCACTTACCTACGTACCTCTTCACCTAATCAACAAAGATTTTTTTTTTTGGCTCTCAATTTAATCTAATTCTGGCTTGTTTATCTGCTCATATTTATAAAACTTAAAGGTCACAGTTGATATTGCTTATATCACTCCTTTTTATTTCTGAGTAGTATTCCACTCCAAACTATAGTCATAATCACTAGTTGATGGACATATGGTTCCTTTCTCCAGTTTTTGACTATTATGTATAAAGTTGTTATGAACCTTCATATATAATTCTTTGTATGGATATACCTTTTCATTTCTCTTAGGTAAATACATAGGACTGAAATGACAGGGTTGTATGGTAAATTCATATTTATCTTTACATAAATCTGTCAAATATTTTCTAAAATTTTTCATTTTTATCAGTCATTCATAGTTTGCCATTTTGCATTTCTACCAGCAATAAATAAAAATTCTAGCTAGTCCTTTGTTCATCAAAATTTGGTGGGTAAGTCTTTAAAAAGCCTTTACACTTTTAACCATCTTAATGAATGCCCATTAATATTAACTTTCATTTCCTTGGTGCAACTCCTTTGGAAAACAGTATGGAGATTCCTCAGAAAGCTGAATATGGAAATCCGTATGATCCCACTTCTGGGTATTTATGCAAAAAATACAAGAGTGCTAATTCACAGAGATTTGTGCATCCCCATGTTTATTCCAGTCCTGTTCACAACAGCTAAGACCTGGAAAGTAGCTAAGTGCTGAGTGTCAGATGAATGGATCAAGAAGATGTGGTTTATATACACAACAGAATACAACACACACCTAAAAGAGATGAAATCCTGTCATTTGAATCAACATGGATGGATTAGAGGGGATTATGCTAAGTGAAATAAATCAAAAGAAGATAGAAACCAGATGACCTCACTTTTAGGTAGAATGTGAATAGACAAAACAAAGGAAGACACGAAACAAAACCAACCCTTGGACACTTGCAATAGAACTGAGGTTATTAATAGAGAATGGGATTGGCAGGGGGCACTAGACAATGGTGAAGAACACTTAGTGATTTGGTGGAGGGCAGAGTGTCTTAATATATATCGGAGAATGGGGAAACTGCACATATGGGGAACCTACACATGAGTTTAATTTATAAAACAAAGTCACTGCAATAAAATACTAAAAAAAGTTAAGATATATTAATTTGTGTTTCCTTAATAACTAATAATGTTCATGTGCTTATTTACCATCTTTTTTGGTGAAGTGTCTATTCAATAATTTGCCTGACTTGGATGTAACTGGAGGGCATCATGCTAAGTGAAGTAAGCCAGAAATAAAAAGAGAAATACGGGGTGGTTTCATTTACATGTGGAATACAACAAAACAAAACAAATGAACAAACCTCAAAAAGTTCATGGGACAATGACAATTGCTTCTAGGGGGATTGCAAGGGGAAAGAAAGGAAGGAGAGAACTAGGTAGCATTAAAGTACCCTGGAACTCTGGTGTGGGGTGAAATGTATACAGACTGAGGTACAAATGCAATATCCTAAAAGCAAATAGCCACATAAACAAAAAATAAAGACAACCCGTAAAGGGAAAAAAGCAAATGCTTTGCCTATTTTAAATCTTTACTGCCTGTATTTTTAAAATGAGTTACAAGCATTATTTATTCTAGATACAATTTATTTGGTGGATATATATTTTGGAAATAGTCCTATCAGTGTGTGGCATGTCCTTTTGATCTCTTAATAGTGTCTTTTTCTAATTATATTTTGTTATTTATTTTGTTTAACATGCTTTATGCACTTTAGGATATTGAAATTACACCTTAGTCTGTTGCATTTCACACCACACCCACCACCAGAGTTCCAGGGCCCTTCACCCTCACCTGGTTACCTCTTTCCTTTCCCCGTCTCCTAAGTCACTGGTAGCCACTGTGAAGTGTCCTGTGAATTTTATTCTGGTTTGTCTTTTTTATTTCCTTATATTCTATATAAGGGTGAAACCATTCTGTACTTTTGGTTCTGGCATATTTTCCTTAATATGATCCCCTCCAGTTCCATTCAGGTTGTTATAAAGGAAATGACTACTTTCTTTGTTTCTTTTGTTTTCTTTTCATCTACATAGAATTCTGTTGAGTACATTATACACAGCTTCTTTATCTGGTCATCTGGTGACCAACATTTAGGTTGTTTCCATGTCTTGGCTATTATGAATTGTGCTATGAACACAGAAGTATTGATATATTTTCTGATTACAGTTTTTGTGTTCTCTGTGCTATATGCCTCGAAGTAGGATTGCTGGATTAAATGATAGATCCATCATCCTTTCCTTCTTTCTTTCTTTTTATTTTGTGAGGAATCTCCATGTTGTTTTCCAAAGATTTGCACTAATTTACACTCCCACCAACATTGTGGGAAGGTTCCTTTTTCTCCACACCTTCTCCAACATTTACTGTTTAAAGTCTTTAACACAAGCCATTCTCACTGGGTTAAGGTGTTATCTCATTGTGGTTTAATTTGCATTTCTCTAATGATGAGTGATGCAGAGCATTTTTGCAAGTCTTTGTAGGCCACCAGTGTATCTTCTTCAGATAGATCCCTATTCAGTTCTTCTGCCCATTTTTTGAGTGGATCATTTTCTTTTTTGATATTGAGGTGTATCTTTACATATTTTGAAGGTTAAACATTTGTCTGATATATGTTGTCGAAATATCATCCCCCATTCCATGGATTGCCTCTCTGTTTCACTGCAAGTTTCTTTGCCTGTACAGAAACTTTTTAATTTGATGTAATCCCCAGTGTTTTTACTTTGGTTTCTTTTGCCATAGGTGTTTCGTTCCCAAAGACATCTTTGAAATTGATGTGTTTTTTGAAAGCAGGAGCTTTTAAATTTAAAATTTTGATAATAGAATTAATCAATTTTTCTTTCATAGTTTGTATTTTTAAAAGTTCTATTTCAGAAATAGTTACCTATTACAAAGCTACTCCCATTTTTTTCTTCCAGAAACAACAAATGTTTTATTTGGACGTTTAGACCAGTTAATAAGACTATTTTAAATATGACGTAAGGTAACTGTCAAGTTACTTTCTTCTTTCTTTTTAATGTGGATATCCAGTTTTTCCAGCATCATTTTTCAAAAAGTATCCTTTCCCTCACTGATTGCATAGGCATCTCTGCAGAAATTAAATTGACTTCACATGTGAGGGTCTACTCTGGATCTGTTCTTTTCTATAGCTCTATAGGGGTGTGTGTGTGTAACATCACAATCTTGATCACTAGCTTTATAATAATTTTTGAAGTCATGGTATATAGGCCTCCAAATCTCTGATTATTTTGTCCAAGTTGTTTTGGCTAGTCTCCCATTTTATGTTGCTGTTCCTTTGATTTGACCATGTTTCTGTTTCTTCATGCCTTGTGCTTCCTGTATATCTTGTGTTCACTTGTTGAGATCTGGGCATCTGAAAACCCAAGCAAACTTGGCTAGAGATTGTGGGGACTGTCAAACCTTTTCTGGGGGAATCACCTTTTCTGGGCTTGTGTGCGTGCCTTCCCAGTTTAAGAAGTTTGCCCCTACTTTCACATACTTTCCTCCACCTAGTGTCTGTCATAAGTACTTAGGTCTCTGGTTAATAACAAACTGTGGTTGGTGCTGGTTGTTCTCAGCTGCTCACAAATCTGGCATCCACGTGCCCAGATGGCTCAGGCATTCGGCCAGGGGTTTGGGTTTGCATCCTGGGGCCAGAGGGAATAACCCAAAACAAGTAAATATATGTGCTTTCTCCTCCCACCTTCCTCCCTTCCTTACTATCCTTCCTCATCTCCCTTCCTTTCTTTAAAGAAAATATACTTTCCTCCCCATCAGGACTCTGAGTCAGGCAAGATGGAAACCAGCCATTTTGGGCTGCTCACTGAAAAACCAGAACTTTGGATTCACATTCAATTCTTCTCTTTCTCTTCCAAGGGACTTTTCTTCAGATAGCTTGGTGCTTTGCTGAAGAGGGAGAAAATAGGACAGGCAAATGTGAGGAATTCTCCTGCTTCTAAGTTTCTCTTAGCTTTGCACTTACCGGGGGTGTTGCAGCCTCTTAAGTGTTCCCCAAGTTCCACAAAGGCAATTTGACACCTGTATGGCTGATAAGTATCTCCATTGGGGGAAACAGAGTCCTAAAGTTTCTTTTTGCACCATCTTGGTAATGTCACTCTTCTTGCTTTTATTTTTTTAGTTTAAAATAGTTTAAATTTACAGAAAAGTTACAGACTACTATATGGACTTTCACTTTCACAGACTGACGAAGTATTGTTAATATTTTTGCTACATTAGCTTTACCTCTGTATCTGGTATAAATAGACATTTCTGAATCATCTGGGTTCAGTTACAAACTGCATGATTAAATGTTTCATGTGTCTCCTTTAATAAGGTGTATCATTTTATTTGTCATATGATGAGAAGACCAATATTCAAAATGATGTTAAAAAAGTAATCTTGAATTCATTGTTTACCACAAAAATGAATGTTTATCGAACTTCAGGGATTGGCCAATTTTCAGAGGCATACATGGGTTCACATCAATAGGATCATGGCTACACAGATGAGGCTGCTACTCATTGCTTGGCACCCCAAGGCAAATTTACGGGTGTGAGTTCAGACCTGATGAGCAGACTTTCAGAAGTGAGATCCTGATGCTGATAAGTTGGCCTTTAAAACTGCATTCACTGAGTTGAGTTGCTGATCCATTGAATAGGTTTAAGACGAATTCTAATGGTTACTTGTTACCCTGGCTTCTGAACCAGCAGCTTTCTACATTTGTGGGAATTCTTATTCTCACATCTTCACATATGGGCCTCATTTGGCCAACACCGAAATAAAGAACACAAATCCAGATCTTTACACTGTTGCTCATAATTCTTAGAGATGAGCTTCTTTTGTGAAAATAAGATTTTCAATTTGTAAATTGATCCTCATGATTATTTTTTCTTGCTTTTGTCATTAATCACTGTTAGCACAGTGGTTGTGTGGAAGCATTTATTATTTTGAGTCACAAATGTTGAAAAACAGTGAGACAAGTAAAGTAAGGATTATCTGTAATTTAAAAGAGAAAGGAAAAGCCTTCATACCCAGGAGCCAAGATTATACAAGCCTGATAAATAAAACAAGATCTAACAATGCCCTGAGTCTATTTTAGTCAGTTTGTCTTTTAGGTTAGATATAGATTGTCAACTCACCTAATATTATGCATATACAATGAGAAGTATTAATAATGTTATAAACTTTTCTGTGGCTGGCCAAGAAAATAAAGCATCCCTCTGTTTGAAATGGTTAAGGCACAGACTGTGAAAACCGTGGACCCGGGTTTAAGACTTGGGATCAGGGGTGACTAAATAAATAAATAAATAGGTTATTCTCTTCTGTTCTATTGCCCATAGGGTTTAGCTAATGTGAAGGAACGATTTTTTTTTTTTTTTAACCACCATAAGTTGTATTCATGGATGGGGGAAAATATCTTTGGAAATCTTTTCCCAGATAGGATTCTATCCTTTCCGACTCTTTTTTCTTTTAATGAGGAAGACAGGCAGGCTGGCAGGAGGCAGGAAGGAAGATAGAGGAGAAAAACACATTTAATTTATTTAGCTGTTGATTTTTACTTGGGTCCCTGGGCTGTATGGGGACAGCTCTTTGCAAAGACTTAACACATGAGCCACCAGGGCATATCCAGATTCTTTTTTCGCAAATAGCCTTGCTTCTACATTAGCATTGAAGAGACTTATTTTCACGTAGATAAAAAGGAGTACAGAAATACCTAAAAGATGTGATCAATATCAATGTATTTGTTGATAGTTCAAGCAAAGAACTTTTTTGTTCATTTGTGTATTATAAATGAAGAATACGATCTGGGGGATTAATAACATAATATTATATATAACATTAGCTTATATATTGCTAATATATAGAATATCATATTAATATAATTAACTATACATATAATGTAGTATATATTATAATTATTTTTGATTGTAAAATATGCCTTCATATCATTTTTCAAACTGGCTATATTAGCAAAACTTAGGAAAGCAAAATTACAGAATTAGAGAAATGATGAATTTTGTTTCTTTTGCTTTCCAACAAATAAAATTTTTATTTAAAATTTTTTTTTTCTAATTGAAGGCTGGTGATTGTTTTTAGTGAAGCTTTTATTTAAGTACATGATTAACATGAGTTAGTAGGACAAGATAGACTGAGTCAAAGTATACAATTTTAAACTAGTAAGGAAAAATAAGAGTGTTATATATAAAAGAATATTGTTCTTATAGTCTTGGACAGACATTTTACAGTGTATATTTATCGGCTTATCACAAAGACCTTGAATAAGCAATCCATCAGCTTTTCAAAGTTCTCTGGGCAATCTCAGCTTAGGTTATTTAACAGATGTAACTTTTCAGTTATGTTAAGACTGTTTACATTATTCTAGAGGATTGGTAGTGATATAGACAAAAAAGATTTTAGAATAAAGAGCAACAATCATGTGTAATTAAAACAATGAATAACTTTCAGTTAAACATGTCCCCACATTACTAGATAAATAAGATGGAATGTTCTACATAGGAAACAAGAGATCTAATAGTATATTAACCACTGTGAGAGTTATGAATTTTCAACAGGAAAATATTTTAACCTATCCAGAAAATAAATGGACCATTACTGGCACATAGTCATAAATCAGAAAGGGAAACAATTGAAAATATCACTTGGTGATGCAAAAGGATGTTTTGTACAACATGAGTCTACTCATTGCTTTACCTTCATAATTTCTTCTGATTAAATTGCTTCCAGATGGGTCACAGACTAAATCCTCTGTTCCTTGATGTTGTCTTTGAAGGGCTTGATTCTGTGGCCAATTTATCCTTATTGTAGATGGGTTATTTCGTGGAAGATTTCCACAAGCATTTGGGGTATAATTGGGTGCCATCAGGTGACCATTCCGGATTTGCCAGACTTTGTCTTCATTCATCTATGACCTGATTTCTAGGGTTTATTTTCAGAATTTGGGTGTCCAGAGTCAGTGCATCTAATTTGGAATCTTTGACTATCTATATGGATTTATTATTAGTTCTGCTTTTGTTGTTTCATATGATGACCTTACATAAGATTTTTTTGTTTTGTTTTGTTTTAAGGAAAGGTACAGGCAGGAATGAAGGCAACTAGGCTGGCAAGCAGAAAGAAAGAAGTGGAAGAAACACTTTATTTTCATTTAGTTGTTCACATTGGTTGTTTCCCTGACCCCAGGTCTTGAACCCAGGAACTTGGGATGTATGTGGCACTGCTCCCAGGGTGTACTAGACCAATAGGCCACCAGGGTGTGCATACATAATAATTTTAATCAGAGTGATCTGCTCAGCATGATGACCTGTTAATGGATTTCTCTAGCATATGTAATGTTTCAATAGTGATTATAGTGCTGTATACTAACTCTGTAATAGCTCTTCTACTGTGAATCTCTAGCTTTCTGACAGTGATTACTGTAGATTGAAGACATTAGGTAATTAATGTTTTTACTATTCACTTTTCAAGTGTTTTCCAACAAGCATTTCATGATTTTTCATATATATTCAAAACCGACATCTTTATTTTCTTTTTTAAAGAGTTTTGGACTATGTCATTTTTAATGGAAATCAAAAATTTTAATTTACTCATGAAAAGTCAATATCTAGGACTTTCTAAGACAACTTAATATTTTATTCTGGTGTGCATGCCTAAGGCTCAGGTGACTAAAAGGTGCAGGCCATAAGTCCCATGGACCTACACTCATGACCAAGAACTAGGGGCTAGACTTTTTTTTTTTTACTGTAATATAAGGGTGGAACTAATGGTTGATAGAGTGATACACATACAAACAGTAAGCTATTTCGTTCCTCTTGGAGTCCTTTCTACTTTGGAGTCCTACCACTGGGTGTATTTTTGGACAGATCTCGTGTTTTTTAGCCATTGTTGTATATAACTTAACAATCGTCTATTTACTATATAAATATGCCTATGTATAGGTTCCTGCATCCTAGAGAACAAAGATGCTTTGGGTATTTCATCTACAGGGCCAAAAGCTGTAGTGATTTATAGCTTGTTTACTTTTCAAAGCTATCTGGAATGTTGAGTGACAGATGTTTTCTAAACTGACAATTTCACATTTTAAATTATTCTTTTTATTGAATCCCCTAATTCGGATTTGAGTACATTTATAAAAAAAGAAGACAAGGCTCCTTTAATTTCAGATACTTTATGTAACCCAGAATACTCTTCGATAGCTTCCAGAAAAATAATTTATATTTTTATATAAATTCAAAAATTTTAATAAGAATATCACTATTTTCATGCAGGTATTTTTTCTACACTTTCAACATTTTTCTCTCCTGTTTTATTTGGCCCTATGTCCTCCCAGCTCAAAAATAATTGCATCTCTAACTGGTCAGCATCCTCTTGTGTCCTTAGACTGAACATATTCAAGCCTCAGCATAATCTCTTTTGTGGTTTTAGTCTTGTTCCAGAAAAGTGACTTTGTCCCCATAGTCAGTCTGCTTCATACCATAGCATCTCTTTTCCTGTGCATGCAGGGAGTTCTTACCTTTTTTATATTAGGTCACTTTGTAAAGCTGATGCTTCCACATTTCTTAAGGAAAGTTCTTTGAGTTTTAGATCCATTGATCATCTTTACAGTGAGCTCTCTACATGAATGAAAACTGGAAACTTAATATCCACACTCCTTTGTACCCCACAGGAAATAATAAATTACAATTTTGATTCTTTGAAAAACAAAGCTTGAATGACTTTCTGTAGTATATTTTCTTTCTGTATTTAATTCTTTTTTTACATAGCAGTAGTCTAGGATAATAAGAATCATTAAGTGTTCTGGATTCTAACCAAATGTTTGCCTCTCTGAAGACTAAGAAATTCTATATTAGTCTTAATTTGGCTCTTGACCAGGATTTTCATTTAATTTAAAATGTTCATCAACTGATGAATGGACAAACAAAATGTGAGTCATCCAATGGAATATTATTTGACCATAAAAAGGAATAAAGCACAAATACAGGCTATGGCATAGATAAACCTAGAAAACAAAATACAAAGAGTCAGAAGCCAGTCATAAAAGGTCACATATTATATTATTCTATGTATATAAAATGTATAAAATAAGTAAATCTATAGAGATAGGTAGTAGGTTAATGATTGCTTGGGGTTTCATGGAGGTTCAGGAGGGATGATTACAGTAAAAAGTACAGAGGTTTTATTTTTAGGTGATGATTCTAAAATGGATTTTAGTGATGGCTGCACAAATCTGAATATAGTATACTTTCAGTGTAATAAAAAATTAAAAGATGCTTGTAATAAAATTATAAATAATTCTAACAAGAAACATTGTTCCTGGAGATCCAACAGGGCTCACAGGGGCAGACTTTGAACTTGCTCCCTGATAGAGAAGCTGCAGAGGGGATGAATTCAGTTCCCATCATTATAAGACAGTTCAATTCCTGTGTTTAGTAGAGCACAGGGGACCTGTCTGAGATCATCCCGGCAATGGAGAGCAGTGGGGAGGGAGACCAATATCCCTAGTCTTCAAAGGCGCACACAGGGACTGAAGGGAATCTTGCTCCTTGGTAAAGGAGGAACTGAGGGGAGTGAGAACATACCCCATTACACAAATAAGCTAAAGTCACTGTGCACATGGGAATACACAGCAGACCTAACTGGAAGCCTCCTGCCCCCTGTGCTGGAAAGCTGCGGTGAGTGAATACCATACCCCTCCTTCCCAAATCCCACCCCTAGGGATCAACAGAGCTTACCAGGGCAGACTTTGAACTTTCTCCCTGACTGGAGATTGCAGAGAGGAGAATCTATCTCGCATAATCACAAGACATATCAATCCCTGTGCTTACTAGAGCACAGAAGACTGCCCGAGATCCTACCAGTTCAGGAGAGTGGCAGGGAGTGAGTCTCATCTCCCCAGATCCAACAGCTAGAAACCACCTGCCCACCCAAGGTCTGACAGAGTTCACAAGGTCTGCCTGTGAACTCAATTCTTAGATTAGAGAGCTTTCTCTCAGTGACACACAAGAGAAGAATTGTCCCCTACCTGCACAGAAGCTAGTGGACACCACTGAAACAGAATTTGTAACCCACCACAAAAGAACATTCTAGAGAGAGGAACAGGCCCTGCCTCTGCCCAACTGCCACAAAAAACCAACTGCCTGGTACAGCAATACCAAGATCCCACATTATCACTCAGGAAGAAATCTAAAGTTAAAGAAAAAAGAGAGCCACAGTACTAAATCTAAGACAGAGAAGAAAACATTCCAAAATCAAAGTCACCCAAAAAAGTACGAATGGTCCAAAGAGAGGAAGAGGCCAGAAATTTTCAAGAGTGCTTGATTGACATTGAATGGGACAAACTTACAAAGAAAGAGTTCCAAATAATAGTTTTTAAAAAGTTGAATGTAATGAAGGAGGTACACATAACCACCCAAAGACAATTGGAAGACATCAAAAGAGAAGTGATGGATCAAAGGGAATATTTCACCAAGGATATTGAAGTCATGAAGAAAGTTCTAGTAGAAATAACAGAAATAAATTAAATCCCTAGTCTCATACCTGAAGGAACTGGAATGGAAAGAACAATCAAAGTCAGAAATCAGCAGAAGAAAGGGAATAATAAAAAATTAGAGCAGAAATAAATGAAATTGAAAACAGAAGGATCATTCAAAAGATTGATGAAACCAAGAGCTGGTTCTTTGAAAAATTAAACAAAATTGATAGATACCCCTGCTATACTCACAAAGAACAGAGAGAAAACTGCTGGAAACAATAAATGAACAAAAAAAGAGCAAATACTTGGGAATAAATCTAATAAAGAAGGTGAAAGACCTCTACAATGAAAACTATAAGATTTTGATTAAAGATATAGAAGACAAAAACAGATGGAAGAATATTCCCTGCTTGCGGATTGGAAGAAGTAACGTAATTAAAATGGCCCCTATCCAAAGCAATATACAGATTGAATGCAATTCTTATCAAAATTCCAGAGACATTTTTCAAGAAAATTGAGCAAACAATACTGAAGTTTGCTTTGAATCACAAAAAACCTTGAGTAACTAGAACAACTAAAGCTATCCTGAGGGGCCAGGGGTGGGGACTGAGGGGGTTGGGGGCATGGTGGAGAAGAGTGAAGGAATCACACTTCCTGGCTTCAACCTATGCTATAAAGTGATCATCATCAAAACAGTATGATGCTGGAACAAAAACAATCACACAGCTCACTGGAATAAAACTGAGAATCCATAAATGCTGCACTAATAGCCAACAGTTAATCTTTGCCTAAAGAAGCGAGAACGTACAATGGAAAAGGACAATCTGTTCAACAAATGGTGCTGTGAAAACTGAACAGACATCTGCAAAGAAATGAAACTAGATTAGCACTGTACATAAAAGCTAATTCTAAATAGATCAAAGGCCTGGATAGGTGACCTGAAACTCTAAAACACTTAGAAGAAAATATGGGGAAAATGTTCAGACCTTAATCTCAAAGAGATCTTTGGGAAAGAATAGCTATAGCAAAAGAAATCAAAGTCAAACTAAATAACTGGGACTATATCAAACTAAAAGGCTTCTACACAACTAAAGAAACCACCACTAAAACAAAAAGGAAATTAACTCAAGAAAATATTCACACAGCATACATCAGATAAGAGCTTAATCTACAAAACCTATAAAGAGCTCATAAAGCTCAAAAAAAAAAAAAAAAAAGTAAATGACCCATTCAGTGAATGGGCAGAAGAACTGAAGAGACACCTTTCCAAAGAAAACACATAGATTGCCTACAGACACATGAAAAAATGTTTCATATCACTTATCATCAAAGAAATGCAAACACAAACCACAATGAGATACTACTTCACACCAATGAGAACGGCATATATCAAAAATCCAGAAACAACAAGTATTGAAGAGGCTGTGGAGAAAAAGGAACCCTCCTTCAGTTTTGGTGGGAATGTAAATTACTGCAACCTCTCTGGAAAACAGTGTGGAGATCCCTTTAAAAAATAAAGATGAACCTACTATTTGAACCAGCCATTTCACTCCTAGGCATATACCACAAAAATAGAAAAAACCTCTCATCAAATAGCTACACCCCTATGTTCATAGCAGCACAGTTCATAACAGTCAAGACATGGAAACAACCCATCAACAGATGACTGAATAAAGAAACTGTGATATACGTACTCAATGAAATTCTATGCACCTACTTAAAAAAAAAATGAAATTGTGCCCTTTGCAACAATCTAAGTGGAACTGGAGGAAATCATGTAAGAGAAATGAGTCAAAAAGAAAAAGAGAAATATAGAACATAAGATGACAGCTGCCAGGGCTTTGGGAGGGGTAGGGGAAGAAGACAGGGAATAGGTAGTGGTAAAGGACATTGGAACTCTGATAGTGGGTGTGGTAAGAAATGCCTATAAACTGAGAAGTGAGTTCAATTCCTTAAAATGAGTATGGCTTTGTAAACAAGAGAAATAATAAAAATATTATATAATTTCAAAAAACATTGAAATGTACATTTTAAATGAGGTAAATGGGAAATTATCCCTTTAAATAAAGCTATTAGAAAAAAGAGAAAGTCATGGCATCTATTTCATGTAACTGAACAAATACAAAAAGCTGCTCAAATTCATTATCAGGGAAATGATTAAGACCACAGTGAGATACTATTTTACACTAATGCAACTAATTAAAAATAAAAACTATTCCATGTTAGAAAGCACAGGAATCAATGACATCTTTTATAAAATTGCATGTGGGATTGTAAATTAAGAACATAATTTTGGAAAATAGTTGTCATAGACTTAGAAAGTTGAATATTCTTATACACTATAATCCAGAAATTCCACTGTGTAGTACAATAGTATAGTACATTAGAAAAAACTTCCTGATGAGATTGGTAATAAACAAATGTGATGTTTAATAAAGTATGATGATATCTGTCAATATTTGGAAGATCCACATGATTGAATGACTTAATATTTTTCAAATGGCCACTGCATATTGATACAAAATCACACATGGATAAGAAATCCATTTAAAATTTCGTATATTTTAATGTTCCAGTGTATAGAAAGTTCATTGATAGGATTTCAGATTCCACATTACACTTAATCTTTAGAAAAAGCTCTCTTGTCAAATTCTGGGATTATATCAAAGATATACTTATATTAAATTTAAAAAATCTTTTAAAACACTGCTCCTTCCTCCAACTACATACCTGTGCCAGGTTTTCTTCATAGTCAACAAAACAACATAGCACAATAAATTAAATACAGAAGTCATGAGAACTCAGCTGTCTTCTATTAAGCCAGACAAAAAAGTAAAACTTTAATGCCAGGCTTTCAACTATTTTTTTTCATAAAAATCTTGATGTCATTAAGAATATAATAGGTTCATTATTACTTTTAAATACATTGTTAAATGAATATTTAAAATCGATTTAACATTTAAATTGTTCTAGGAAAAAAAAAAAAAAGCAAAAACTAAGGCAAGCAGAAAGAGAATAAGCAGGATAATGACAAACATTTTCAAATGGTAGCCCTTTAAGCAAAAGGTCTCATGACCTTTTTTATACACCTCAGTGTAACTACCAAAAGTTCCTATTCCAAAACTAAAAAGTTTCATTACTTAGGACAAAGACCTAAGCCTAATGATCTTATGCAAATATTTACTTGGTTACAAATCATAGGGTAAAATAACAAATGTAGTAACAAGAATTCAGTTAAAATAAAGGTCAAATAGTAAGTGAGACGGACTCATTTAGCAGTTGACTTGACTGACAAAATTTTGGACACAAGAACCCGGTTGACCCTGAAGGTTACCTGGAATGATGCCAGCAAAGAGTTTTCAAAATGACTTTGGTAGAACCTCCAGAATTACCAAAGGGTAATGAAACTATCACATGATATCTGAAATAAAAAAAAAAAAAGCTGAAATTACTGCTTCTTATTGAAATGGACAGCTTTAATGGTAGGCAAAGTCAGAGCAGAGCAGATTACCAGACGCATAGGGTCTGTGGAAATCCTGGAGCTTGGGATGGATGAGATTTCAAAGGCATATGTGTTGGCATGATCCTTAAAAGTTCGTTCAAGTGACTATTGTTTATTGGTTGGTAGTCTGAAGTTCCTTTTTGGAGCAAGTCCATCCCTGATTGAATTTCACAAGTGATAGGCTGATGCTGATTGGTTGGTTTGCAAAAACATGTTTACTGAGATGAGTCATTTTTACTAAATGAAGACATTTAAAACTGGCTCTAGATGTATCTTCGTTCTGTGGCTACAAAATAGGCAATTTTTCCTAAGTCGTGAGAATTTCTTATTCTGGTTTTCTTATATAACCTCAGTACAAAGATAGAACATTTACAGACTTTGCTCAATTTTCACTACTCCTTTAAAGCAAATTTATTATTTCCAACATATATTGATCCAAGATCACACACTGTAATTTAGCTGTCATATCTCTCGAATCTTTGGTCTGAATAGTTCTCTGCTTTTCTTTGTTTCTCATGACATTATCATTTGATAATATAACCCAGTTTATTACTTTTCTTTTTGGGGTTAGTTTTGTTTTGTTTTGTTTTTAGAACATCAATGTGAATGCTCCCCTCAAGGATAATTTCCAAGGGTATGAATTTTTGGCAGGCATACTATAGGAATGATAATGCTTCAAGTGAATCATATCAGGGAATCACAATGAGATTAGTTTTTATCAGTCTTAGTGGTTTCCATTGGTGTCTCTATTCTAAAATTCTCATTTATCCTTTTTCATTTAGTATCTTACAGGGAGATGCTTTGAGATTGTGTTCCCCATCAGACTTTAGCATGTACTGATAATTATTGCCTGAATCAATTATTACTATCATGGTTGCAAAATGGTGATTTCCTAACTCTGTCATTCCTTCTTCATTTTTTTAATTATATATATATTATATTTATTGCTGCAATTATTCTACACATTAAAATTATTTCCTATGCATAGGTTTCACATTTCTTAGATATATTTCGACACTCCATGGCCTCCACCCCAAATCACCAAGTGTTCCTCCCCATTGTCCATTGGGCTCCACCACCATTTGCCCCTGCCAGCCCCATTCCCATTTTGTAACCTCAGTCCTGTTGCAAATGTTTCAGGGTTGGTTATGTTTCATCTGTTTCTTTGTTTTGTCTATTTACATTCTACCTATAAGTGAGGTTATCTGGTATCTATCTTTCTTCTTTTAATTTGTTTTACTTAGCATAATCTCCTCTAGTTCCATCTATGCTGATTCAAATGACATCTCTTCTAAGGGCTGTGTAGCAGAAGGTTGGGTTATGTTTTTTAATCCATTGAGTCATTCTGCCTGTTTGACTGGTGAGTTCAGTCCATTAACATTTAGGGTGATTATTGATATATAGCTGCTTAGTGTCATTTTATAATTTGCCTTTTGTATATTGCTCCAGATGATGACTTTGTTCTCTTTCTCTTTTTAGGTCCCATGGATGCAGTTATGTTTTGATTGATTTCGCCTTTTGTTTTCTTCTTCTCTTTCTCCCTGGGGATGTAATTTGAGGTTACCCTGAAGTTAGCATTCACAGTTCTATGTTTATTACCTAATTTTATTTGAAAGTATATTAATTTTCCACTCATTCTATCCACATTTTTGTTCTCTTCTCTTCCTCCCTGCTTTTAATATTTGCTCTCGTACTGTTTTTCTGTGTGGTTTCTTTACACTTTATAGTGCACCTTTTGATATTTTTTGCAAAGCTAGTTTTGTGGTGATAAACTACTTTAACTTTCCTTTGTCAGAAATAGTTTTTATCATTCCTTCAGTTCTGAATGATAATCTTGCCAGATATCGTATCCACGGTTGAAATTCCTTTTCTTTCAGCACTTTGCATATATTATGCCATTCCCTTCTGGCCTGTAGAGTTTCAATTGAGAAGTCTAACAGTCTTATGGGGGCTCCTCTATATGTGACACGTTTTTCTCTGGATGCTTTTAATAGTCTTTATCTTGCATTTTTGACATTTTTATGATGATGTGTCTAGGTGTATTTCTGTTTGGGTTTCTTTTATTCAGAATTCTTTGAGCTTCCTGGATCTGGAGGCTTGCTTCATTCTTCAAATTGGGGAAGTTCTCATCTATTATTTCTTTAAATATGGTTTCTGCCCCCTTTCTCTCTCTTCCTCTGGGACCACTATGATGCAAATGTTGTTCCTTTTGATGTTATCCCAGAGGTCTCGAATGCTGTCTTTTATTCTTTGAATTTTTTTTTAATCTCTTTGCTGGTTTTCTTGATTGAGTTCCTCTGTCCTATCTTCCATATCGCTGATTCTATTGGAAGCTTCATTTATCCTATTGTTGAGCCCCTCTATTGAGTTCTTTAATTCATCTAATATCTCTTACCTGTTTGATATCTCATTTTAATTCTTCTCTTTTCTTCCTAACATTCTTGCTTACTGTCTCTACTGATTTCTGGATTCCCATGAGTATGTTAATCACTGTTACCCTAAATTCCTCTTCAGGTAATTTACATATGTCTGCTATATTCAGATTTTCCCCTGGGTTTCTGATTGGATTCATCATTTTATGTATATTTCTCTTTGTCTTTGCTCTATTCAGCATTCTGTTAATATTTCTGAGGTTTCAGTTGTGTAGGTTTGACTTGCCCAGGATTGGCAATCAGGCTGAAGTTTTGCCTCTACCCATAAGGTAGCACTAGCAGGTAGTGTTGAGGTTTGGGATTGCCTTCTCACTGTAATCCAGTGGGTGGAGTATCTGATGGGCAGTTTCCAGTGGGTGAACATGTGGTGGGCGGGATTTCCGTTCAGTGGACCCCAGGCTCTGATGCAAAATGGTTGTGGGAGGGGTTTGATTTGGCTGATTTCTCCTTATGGCTGCACCCAGCACAATTTCACCACATGGGCTCCAGCTCAGCTCCCAGTGCACTGGCTCTTCTTTCACCCCATCCCAAATGGGCCCTCCATGGCTCCGAGTGTCAGCCCCACTGGGCCTGCCTTTCGCTGCTTCTGCAGCTGGTCCAAAATCCCTAGCTTCTGCCCCATGGTGCATCCGGAGACTCCTGAGCTCTGTCCCAAATCCAAATCTGCGGTTTAGCTGAAAACTGCACCGGGTGCCCTCACCTACGGTTAGTCGTCAGCTGATCCATCTCCAGTGAACTGAAGTGCTGGTTGTTTCTTGGTGTTTGACTCAGGAACACAGGTGGTTTTTTGCTTTTTTTTATGTCTATAGAGAGGAACCCGAAATTGTGTCCTATCAAGTCACCATCTGGAAGTTAATCTTCTTATTATGCATTTTTAATATAAACATAAAATATAATATATATATTTTTTGTTTAATATCAGTAGGAACTCATGAATTCTTTTTTTTTTTTAATTTTATGGTTTAAATCCACTGTTCCAGCCTCTGTCAATAGGAGCCCTTTAAGTTGGCTCCTGGGTCCTCTTAACATGTTGCTATCGCTTTTTAAGTACTTGTTTATTCTCTGGTACTAAAAGATGTTCCAAGCTCTTCTTATATTTTCTCACCCCCAGCCCTGGAATTAGTCATTTTTCTCAAGATGTCTGGTTCCTTTTAGTGAAGTTTTTCCTATTGAATATATTTTGGACATCACTGTTTTTAGTATATGGACAGTTTCACAGTATTATACATTATATTGTACCATAATCTATTTAACATGTCCTCATTGGTTGTTATTTCTCTTCTTTTATTTTCTAACAAAGAGTTCTACAATGAACAGAAGTCTCCATGCTCTATTTTGCACACGAATGAGTATATTTGTAGGGATAATAATCTAGAAGTGACATTTGTCATCAAAACTGTAGAATTTGTGATTTCAATAAATATTAAAATGTCTTTCCTAGAAAAAGTTATACTAATTTATACTTGTATCATGACAGCATACCAGCCAAGTTTTTGCATTTACATCAAAATTCTGTTTTAATCCATAGTATTTACATCTTTCAGTTTATTAGCTTACTAGAATAGGCAAGTTAAGAAAATTTTCCTTAACGAGTGATAAAAAAAAAAAAAAAAGAGAGAGAGAACATTCATCCTGCCCATGAGTCGCCCTGGTGATGAGTTCAACTGGATTTTCTAAATTTGTGATTATGTCCTCTCTACAAAAATCTCTGGCCATAACAATGAGTCATTTTCCTTCTTGGCTCCTCGGTTTCAATTATTTTTGTAGCTCTTAAGCGTCTAAAAGACTTTTGTTTTTTCTCCATTAATATGTTTTGAGATATAGGAAAAGGATTTCTACCATACATATGTGGATTCTTTCCAAAAATAGATATTTGTATTCCAATTTCAAATAAAATTTATCGGTGATGTGGGTTATGGAACCTAGTTCAACGAAAAAAATGGTGGATTATTTTTTCTTGGAAACATTCATGGTTTTATAATGTGTTATTTTACTGAATCTGGGAAAACAAAGTTTCTGTGACTAACATCTGATTTTTTTTTTTCCCTTCCCCTGTCTCTCGAACTTGAGATCCTTGAGCCTTACATGGTCTGCGCCTTAGCAACTGAGCCCCAGGTTACAGCTTTCTGAATATTTATAATATATACCTACTCATTGTTTCAGCAATTTCCATCTATTAACTTACATGTACCTTTAAAGCCTATAAGGTAAGTGCAGCTACTCTCATTTTTCGGATAAGCAATCTGAGCCAGAAGACATTGAGTAACTTGATAGTCACACAACTAAGAAGTTATAGTGACAGGATTCAAACCTTACCACTCAAGGCTCCGAGTTTAACCATTATATTAGCTTCTTTCTCTTTTTATTTGAACTTGAAGTGATCTAATTTTCTCATCTAAAAACTTGTTGTTTGTGTCGTAAATGATAGAAATGTTTAGTTTAGCACAATGCAAAGAGTAAAACCTATTTGTTCAGATAAGGTGTTTTGTCTGTTAAAGGATCAAATCACCTCTTCCTTAATATGATTTGATGACATTAGTAGAATAGATCTGAATGCAAGGACAGCAGATTTCATGCTAATTGTAGGGCATGTGTCATCTGTGTTTTGTTAATAATATGAACTAGTGATGGAATGAAATAAATTTAAAATATTTTCTTTCCCATCTATTACTTGTTGAGAAGTCCCCTAGGGGGTCTTTTAGCAAAATGGAATTAAAAAGCTGAAAGAACTTAAACTGAGTCTTTCTTTAAATAAATCCTGTAAAATAATTACCATGTTGGGTAATGTTGAAAATCTCTCAGAACAATATATGCAATACCTTTTAAATGACAAAATTAACATATATTTCAGGAAAGAAGAAATTTTTCAATTAATATAATTTATTTATACATTCATTTTATTAAATAGCTACTCTATGCCAGAATTTGAGTTAATCATTGGGTAATAATAATTACTAGTTACTGAACTTTGATGTTGGTGTTTTTCTTCTCATTTTATTGATGAAGATAAGTTAAACATTTTCTGGAAGATCTCAAGTTGCATAGTGACAGAGCCAGTATTTGAATCCTCATTTATTTGATTCTAAAGCTGGATTTATTACATTGAGTCTAGTAATTTTGATTACAGATGGAAACTTTAAGTAAATGAATTATAGGAGTCCTTTAAATAATGAGTTTCCACAGGTCTCTTTATATTAAATTTTTCTTAGAATGTTTAAGAGTAAGTGAAAACCTTATGAAAACCATACCACCACAGTGCTTTATGCAGTGTAGAGCCCATTAAATGTTGACGAATAATGTAGCTTAAATATATTAGCTTTGGAGTACACATAAGTACATTAAATTTTCTATTTTACTCTTTATGCTTCACATTGGTTGTATGAAAATCCAATAAAAGTACTTCTTCATTTTAGAACTATTGTGAGGAATGAGATAATGTACAACATCCAGCACTCAATAAAAAGCAATTAAAAAAGAAAAATAACTTATAATCCTGATATATATTTAAGCCATAAACTGGGATCCTAGACAGATCTAAGAATTATTAGGAAGAATCACTAAGTCCACTAGGGTCAAGTAATAGAAAGGAGTCAATGATAGAAATAATATGTTAGACTTTCTATTTTCTGATTAAAGACAAAAATGGAGAAGTTCAAAAGGAATATTAGAATGAGGGTAGAAGGTTTTTCTTCCTAAAGAATTCTGGAGAAAGTTGGATTATTTAGAGAGACAAAGAAGATAAAAATTATGTTAATAGTTGAACAAATAGATAAAAGGATAGATGAATGAACACATTAACAAATTAATTCAAAATATATTTATTAGGTGCCACATACTATGAATTCACTGCCCAGTGTGAACAGATCCATGGTGCTCTAGAATTTCTATAAGAAAAGCTTCAAAGTATCAATCTGGTTGGAAGTGTGTATAGAGAGGAGTCTAGTTGGGGAAGGGAATTTGTCTGGACTGTAATCTCTTAGCACTTTCGATAAGATTGAGAAAATATCAAAGAACAGGGAGGGGCACTGATTGAAATTATAGCTGGAAGTAATTCCCCTCAGGCTAATCCTTAACTCCACTGCTGCAAACATTCATGACCAAACAATAATAAATTAATGAGATACTCATTTTTAACAGTTCTGTGTACAAAAAGCTATGTCAGCATACAGGAAGAAACCTTAAAATTCCTTAAGGGAGAGGGGAGGTAGATGAAGGAAAGACTTCATTAAAAGGTGTGATTTTAGTTATCTCTTATTCACCATTTTTCATTTGAAAAAGTGAATTAAAACTTGAAATATGAGGAACAACACAGACCTTCAAAGATGCAGAAAAGTTAGAGATCCTGACTGACTATTCAGAACCTGGCTGAAGTGGGGTAAGCCTGGAGATAAATGGCTCAAGAATAATAAGCCTGTATGTTGTGCAGAGTTTTGAAATTTATCCTCTGATTGATAGGAACTGTTGAAGGATTTCAGGCAACAGAGTGATAATGATATACATTATATAACACTTTGGGAAGCTCAAAGGATTATTTGAAAGAGCTCTGTAAGTAAAACAACTACTGAAACTCTGTGAGAATTTAGGGGAAAAAATGAATAAAACAAAATCTCTATATTCAATAAATTTAGATTCTAGTAGGAAGAGGCAAATAATAAAAAAATAAATATATGAGGTAGTGATAAGCGCTAGATAAAAAAATAAAATGAAGTAAAGCATAAAAGGATTGGGATGGAGATACTTGTCTTTAGGAAAACTCATGTTCTTTCCACTAATCTCATAACCATCCATAAAAAATAATAGGATTTCAAGACCTCTTAATTTCCAACACAACTCCATTAGACAGAAATCTAAAGGTTAATACGCTGTCTATATATTTCCCTTATTGTACAATGACTTCTTTACCTCCTTACATCTTTGCTATCTTTTCAAAGTCCAGAAAATAAGGAGCATTTAATTCCCCTCTCAGTGTTGAAGAATTTGTTAATAGGCTTTGTTGAAAACATTTGTTTCTGCCATTACTTCCATAGTGTCTCTAGTTCCCCAGACACAACTCTTCACCATTTCTTGTGCTTAAGTTCTATAGCTGGACTCAAACCATCTAGGTCTCCTTACCTCCCTTCATTTTTTCGTTTAAGAACCATGTTCTTTTTGTATTGAGTGCTTAGTTATGCACTTTGCTAGATACAGATTAACAGAGAGAAGAGTAAAACTGACCCCTGAAGGTGATCGCTGTTCTCTGTGTAAGTGCAGACAAGATGGTGGGTGGAGGGTGGGGGGCTGAACCAGTGATATAGAAACAGTTGCTATTAGGTCTTAAAATGCCTAATTTAAAGCTGAAATAATCCTTTGTGCTGTGCAGAGCACTCAGCGACCCATGGAAGCGGGAGCAGCATATTGATAGGAAAAAATGACTTTCATTAAGGATTTACTTAAAGTTTCTCCAACAGCCCAGCAGATCCTCGAAGGTACCTAAATCTTGTGAATCACAAAATCTGAGGGCGGGGCCCAGAAATCTGCAGTTTAATCATGAATATCCCCAGGCCATTGTTATGTACAGCTAAAATTTCATACCAGTATGCCTTTCCTACCTTTTCTCACTTTATCTCACCCGAAGTAGGTAATATTAGCATTCTTATTTTACAGAGGAGGAAACTGAGCCACAGAAAGGTTAATTTATCAAGGTCATATACAACTGGGGTTGGAATTTAGATCAATCTTGAAACACTGTGTCTTAATTGAACACATTCCAACAAACTATCTCCTCTTGCTAACCGACTTCTTGTACCAGTCATGAAACACTGGACTTGGAGTTTGAAAACTTCGCCTGAAGACCCACTAAACCTAGACTGGTTAATCTGAGCTTTTTACAAAAAAACTTTCAACTCCTTCAAAGGGTTACATTTAGGCCAAAACACTCCCATCTACAAGGTGACCTGGGCGGAGTCGCCTGAGGGATAGGGAGGAGATCGATGATTTCGGCACGCGGCCGACTGTTGGATTGATTCGAGCCTCTCCCGCCAGGCCTGCTCCTCTCCCGCGCGCTCCTGAGCCCGCCCCCGCCGCCATCTTGGTCTAGGAGGGAGCGGGCCGCACGCGTGAGTAAACAGCCGGATCCGGGAAAGTCGAGCTGTGGCTGTGTCCGGGTGCTGCAGGGCAGCGGCGGAGCGGACGCAGCCCGGATCTTCGTACGTGGGATGAATATTGGGGTCACAGTGGCAGGGCTCAGGGAACCCTGAGTCTGGCGCTGCCTCCGCCCCCTCGCGGCGAGATGCCTGGCTCCCGGAGCAGCATCTCCCGCCCCCCGCGGGTCTCCTCCCCCTGTTGAAAGCTGCCCGGGAAAGTGGTGGCGGGAGCGGGCCTGGGCCGGATCGCGGCGTGGGCCTGCACGTTGCGGGCCAGGAGGAGGTTGGAGCGCAGGAGGTGGGGGTCTGGGGTTTGTGCGCCAGAGGACAGGTGGGTGGACGCGCTGGAACTGTGAGGCCGGTCTGGGCCCCGGACTTGCGCGGGGCCGCCGCGGGGCTGTTTCTTTCGGTCACTGGATTTTTTTCCTTTTCCGGCCGGTGCCTCAGGGTGGCCGACATGACGGCTGCGGGTCAGAGCCCCCTCGCGCCGCTGTTGGAGACTTTGGAAGACCCTTCCGCCTCCCTGGGAGATCAAACTGACGCCTACCTGACGCTCACCAGGTGAGGCCGAGCCGGGGGTGCGGCGCTCTGGGAGATGTCGGGGTAAAGATAGTCGGGTAGGGCACACGAAACAAGTTTGTGTATTCTAGGAGTCTGGTAGTTGAGTGGATGCCAGGATCGCGGGCGAGTGTGGGGGTGGGGGGGTGCCTGCTAAATGACGTTGCGGGGTACTGCGGCTGCTGCACTGAAGGTGTATGTTTGGAACCGGTAAGCCTGCACGTGTATGTTAAAAGCCAAGGATGAAGACAGTTTGGTTGTAAGGGGGCCTGCTGGAGTAGTTTTCAGTGTAAGGCGGACAGTGTGACAGCTCAGTTTGGGGTTTTTGTTTGTTTTTTTAACACGCTAGAGAGCCGTAAGTCCGGTTTTATTTGAACTGCAAGTGCTTCGCAGTGTTTTTCCCTTGAAAATTTAATTCTCCTGAGTTACCAGCGGTTATTTGGAAATTGCCAGGCCAGGGTAGTAACTGCTGGTACAAAGTGATAAAAGATTTTGTAAGTTTTTAGTAAATTTGTATATAGGGTTACATGTTGTCTTCAGTTTCATAGTGAACGTTTACACGGTGGATGCAAGTTATTATGAGGGATGTTGTCACATGTATTTTGCATTATATGGGTCTAGATACATTTTAAGCCCGGGTTAAATCATTTGTCAGAGTTCTAATATAAACTTTTAAAAGATATAGGTAGGTGTTTTAAGGAGTAATTATAGTTTTCTGTATCTTTCATTTGCATAAACGGTTCTTGGTTGTTTTTCTTTTTAAGTCGTATGACTGGAGAAGATGGAAAAGAAGTCATTACAGAAATTGAGAAAAAACTTGCTAGCCTATACAAAGTTTTAAAGGTATGCATTTGTTAAATTTTTACATAATGAAAAAGTTTTACCAACTCACTGAATCAAAAATAGCAGTAGTAATAATAGCAAAGGGAGTAAGTACAATGTATCAAGTACTCTCAAATGTTTTCCCTCAATCTTCCATATTCCTGTGAGGTGATTACTTACTCTCCATTTAGCATATGAAATTGGGTAGTTTTCCCATGGTCACTTGAATCCAAAACCTGTGCTCTAAATTTAAAAGCAGCCCCCAGGCTTATCTCCTTTTGTAGGAATATATTTATCTACATTTGTCTTTGGTTTACTTTAGAATAACATTCTTTTTTATCTTTACTCCTCGGTTTTAGCCACTCTGGCCTGATTAAAAGTCAATTATGACTCTCTTTTTTTATTGTTTATTGGGAGGTGTGTAGCTGCACATTAAATTGAGGACCTATACACTTGTCCTCACTTCAATATTCAGTGGCTTTGCTACCTTAACACCTAACTTAATTTTCTTGTTTTCAGGTTGAAGAGGGTCTTATTTTTGGATCTTGTCTTTGTGCTTTTAAACAGAAGTGTTCTCTCAAATATATATAATTTTATTCATTTACATTTTTATTTATTGTACATTTTAATATGATTTCCAGCTAAATGTTGAGACATTTGAGATACTGCCTACCCATATGTATTCCTGTTACAGTCATCATTGCTTTTTGTTCATACAAGAAGGAACTTTATTATATAGTGGTTCAAGACTTATTAACAATGTTATTAAACAATGTTAGTGGTATTATTTATTCCATTTTTATTCGTTATGTTCTATATTCCAGCAGTATATTTGATATTACATCTTCAAGACATCTCCAAGAATGTATATAGGAACCAGGAACTCAATTACTTGAATTTTCAGTAAAGTTATACTCTTTGTAGACAGGATTTGTAACTAAAATACCTGATGAATAATTATTTGAAAATACACGGATAGTTAAAAATAGTATGATCAACAGTTTTCTGTGTGAGTTATTAAGCACTGAAAGGTTGGTTGAATTCTTTCAGAACAAGAACCACACTAGGTGAAATATAACCTATTTCTTTGTTATCGTTTAGATTTCTGCTAGTATTATGTCTAGGAACTCAGGCTTTCTTGAAGATAAGACATTCACTATTAAGAAAAACTTTCAGGCAATATATGTTTAATAAAAGTTGACTACAAGCACATGAGGGCTATTATCCAGGAGATAGAGAGTGGTAGTTCTCAAAATCTTTAGTATTTGTCTCTTTCTGATTATAAAAAGTGGAATGTCCTAGGGAAATGTCTTCATATATTTGCCTATTGATATGTATTATTCCTCCTCAAAAGTAACAAATAGCAGAGGATCCTTGGATATTTGATGCAGTGTAATGGGAGAGGGGGAATTTGAATATGTCACTTTGAAGTATAATATGGTACCAAGAAAGACTGGATTATAAATAAACATAGGGTTGGGGATGTAGCAAGACTCCCTTTGATAACTGAACTTTCACACCTTTTAAATATATGGTATGAGTTGGGTCTTGAATTCCAGATAGAATTGGATTCAAATTTTATCTGAAGTAGGAATTTTTTTTTTAAATTAATGTTTAAAGCTCCAACACTTCAGATAATTCAGTAAATGTTACATTCATCCCCTTCCCTCTCTTATCTTAGAGGGGTCACTATTCTAAAGCCTAAGTGCCAACTTTTATCTTGGGAGTCCATTTGTTGGAAGGGCTTTATTCCTTGTCTAGTTTCTTTAGTGTCTTTCCGTGTTGACTTTTTCTTTGCCTTAAGGGATCTCTTGCTCCATTTGCAATCCATGTAAGTTTGTAACAAATGTGATTTTGTTTTTGTAGACTCATATTTCAAGTCAAAATTCAGAGCTTAGTAGTGCTGCACTACAGGCCTTGGGGTTTTGCTTATATAATCCCAGAGTTACCTCAGGATTGTCAGGTAAATTTATTATGACTTTATATTTTTATAATGTATACGTACAGATTGTTTGAAAAATATCTTGTAGTTTAGAAGTTGCTTTTGTGAAAGAAAGGTTGAGATTATTTTGGAGAGTATTTTCCCCCAAATATTCTGATTCCATAAAATTTAGTCTAAAAGAAAATAAGCCTATTTTAAAATGATTGCTATGAAAAATGAGCAATCTTTATAAAACACGTCTGCTTGGATGTTAACTTAGATGGTCATTTACTTTAGGAATATACTTTAACATACATGCTGAATTGAAAAACTCTTTTACATAGTGGTAAAAGGAATAAACTTGGAACTAAAAGTGGTAATAAAAGCATAGCACATGATGCTTTCATATTTTTCAAGTTATCTTAATTCTTGCTCTGTAGCTAGTAGTTGGCCATTCATTGTAAAGGAAACCCAGGAGATGATCTTCAGAGAGGGAGTATCAAGAATAGAGAATAAGGGTATTAGAAAGTCATCTTTTTTTTTAAGGTAAAAGTTTCAGCTTTTTTTAATATAAAAATGTTAGCATACTAAAGTAGTTGTTCATCTTGGAACAAATGTTGGATTCATAGCATCTTGACAAAAATTGTTGTGAATGTTCAGACTTACTAGTGATGCATGTAAAATTATGTCAGTTGAGCAAAATACCTGATTTAGAGTCTATTATGTGTTTTCTCTGAATATATCTTCCCATCTGACTTGAATTTTGTGTTTTGGGAGGATGTCCTATATCCACTATGGTTCTGATCAATTTCTCTGGTTATGTCTTTTAAGTTTTTGACAGTGAAGAATGTGTATATTTCTGTCTGCATGTTAGTCTTTAAAAGATGTAAACTATGCCACATAATTAAAATTGCTTGTTTTTCAGAGACAGACAATCAAGAACTACTTTTGAAATTGAATGATGTTGTTAAAAGTTCAGACAAAAATGTGCGAACTAGGGCTCTTTGGGTGATATCCAAGCAGACTTTTCCCACTGAAGTTGTTGGTAAAGTAGTGAGTATAATTTTTGTATACGTCTTCTTAACTACATAGTAGTTAAATACTTCAGGCTTATCTGATTTGTATTTGTTTGATTTTATCTTTTTAGGTATCCGGTATAATTGATTCATTGGAAATAGTGTTTAATAGAGGAGAAATGCATTCTGCTGTTGTTGATTATGAAGCATTAAATGTTATCATAAGGTATGTGCTTGGATGCTCTACAGTTTGGAAGAATAGTTTCAGCAAATTCATGATTTCAAAGTGGCCTTTTAGGATTTGAATGAGATAGACATTAAAAGAAACAAATGTCTTTTTTTGTTTTTTAAGCCTTTAAGGAAGAGAAGGAAGCACTTTATTTGCTTTGGGTGTGGTTGAGGGTATTTGTCTGTCTTTCTGGTAACCTGGGCTTTACATGGTATACATCCCAGCTACCATCTTCATTCCTGAGCCACCAGGACCACTAGAAGCGAATGTCTTTTAGCTTACAGTCTCAAGGAAAAAAGCTAACAGGAAGAAGAAATAGATGTTCTTTAGTTAGTTCTCTTTGTTTAATTTTACTGATAGTCTTAAAGTCTTGATTGTGGTGCTGCTAACGCAGTACTGATTTTAAAAATTATTTTTATTGAAAGCTTTTGCAAGGTTCCAAAAAGTAACAGACTGCTGAGTAGCCTGTAGGGGTTACTCAAGGAAGTCATTAACAATGCCTAGCAACAGATGAAATAACAGGAAAATTCCCTACTCCTTTCTTAGCCCTCACTGCTATTTAACTGACAGGCTGACAATACACACTCTTTAATGTGATTTGTCTTACCTTGTTTTTTATTCTTACGTTTTCTTCATTTGAACTATTTATTCTGGTGGCTTGATGATTGCTCTCACATTATATAATTAGTTTAAATTATTTAATCGACAGAATTGTGTTCATATTTAAAAAATTTATAAAAAATGTAAAAACCTATAAAATGGTTAAGTAAAATTAGATTTAATTTGTGTATCATATGTATATGTTTTAAAACAAGTGAGCCATATTATGCATATCTTTGTGTGCTGCTTGTTTTCCCTTTTAGAAATTGAAAGTGAAATAATGAGATTTGATTTTTCTATTAGGCTAATTGAACAAGCCCCAATTCAAATGGGAGAAGAATCTGTTAGGTGGGCCAAACTGGTCATACCTTTAGTAGTTCATTCGGCCCAAAAAGTTCATTTGCGGGGAGCAACTGCTCTAGAGATGGGAATGCCATTGTTGCTTCAGAAACAACAGGAAATAGCTTCTATCACAGAGCAACTTATGACTACTGTAAGTATTACTTAAAGGGTTTTTTTTGGATACTGCATTATAACACTGCAAAAGCGTAGTGCTATATTGGAATAAATGCACTGTAATCTAGGTTCTCAAGATTAAAATATAATTAGTATAGGTGCACTGATCCTACATTACAGTGGGGGGGGAACTATCTCTTTAGTGTTACCGTGACTCATGAATTTTACCCCATTCCCATTGAATGGTAAATTGAATGGAGTTGCTGTTCAGGAAAGGGAGAGCATTAACCAATGCTCTTAATTAGTTAATGCTAATTCTTATATCATAATTCAGGTAGATATAAATTTAATACACATAAATGCATCTGGTGTGTACAATTTCTTAAAAGTTATTTTGCTCTAAGTTTTATCTTTTTTGATCTTCATTCTTAGAACATATTTGTTTATAAAATACTTGTTTAGAGGAAGCAGGCAGAAATGAAGGCAACTAGGAAGAAAGAGGAGGAGGAAGCATCTATCCATTTAATTGTTCACATCAGTTGTTTCCCCTAGTTCCAGACTTTGAGCCCCAATTCTTGGGCTTTATATGGACTACATTATCTGGAGCCAGGGACTTAACTGCTGAGCCACCAGGGTGTGCCATGGAACAAGTATTTGTTGAACACCTATTATATTCTAGGTACTATTATATCTAGGTACTGTGAGTTTAGCAGTGAACAAAAAGAACTTGTGGAGCTTATTTCTAGTGGAGAGATAATGAGGTATATATTAAGTGAAAAAAGCGTTATGGAGAATATCAGGGATCGAATGGAGACAGGAAGAATGAAGTGATCAGGGAAGAAAATAGGGTATTTGAATAGTGAATTGAAGGCAATATAAGAGTTAACCATATTTGGATACTATGGAATAAATTCATGCTAGGCAGGTATTAATTAAGAGAGCACAAGACCTATATTGATGATTATGAACATGGCTGATATTCAGTTAACAGTGGGCAGTATAATTATGGAAGTGAATGAGGGTGAAAGTTGGTGATGATGTTAGGGGACGCAAGGGCAAATTACATAGAAACATTAGAACCATTATAAGGCATTTGGTTTTCATGCTAGGTTATATTGAGAATAATATTTGAAGGTTTTGATCTAGGAGAGATTTAAACATTTACTTTGTTTTAAAGAGATCACTTTACCTATGTTGAGAAATAAACGAAGTGTGGAGTAGGACTAGATAGGAGATAATGCAGTAAATTCAGGCTGTGAAAGAGACTTCTAAATTCTGAAATCTGGATCTTATTTTTTTCATTCAAGAGGACACCTGGTAATATTTGTAGTCTTAATGGAGCACTTCCAATGTCTGTAGGTTTTTTTATTCAATGAGTGTTCATTTTTAAGAGCATATATGAAATTGTTTATAGGTTTGGATTAAAGTTTTCTCGGATATCTTAATGTATTTTTAGAATGAAGAGCTATTTAAAAAACATGAACTCTAATTTTAGACATGCTGAAACTTTTAGGGGAAAGTGTATTAGGAAAATAGCTGGATTGATGATTGAATAATGGCCACATATGTGAAATGATAATGTAAAATGTTAATGATATATATATTATTGGGGCATTTTCCGTAAAACTTAACTTTTGCTATATGCATGGAAATTTTCCCAGTAATTGGGAAGTTATTTGAGACAATTAGATACTACATTTTTTGCCTGTTGTGTCTTTTTAATAAGTATTATTTCTTTGTTTGCAGAAATTACTTTCAGAACTCCAAAAACTATTTATGAGTAAAAATGAGACTTATGTATTAAAATTATGGCCTTTATTTGTCAAACTTCTTGGGAAGGTAAGTCCAGGATTAATGAACACTTCTCAGTTTTCACATGCCAGATCCTTTCATTTCTTTTTTTTTTTTTTGGTTTGATATATATACTTATTGTGAAATGATTACTGCAGTAAGTTTAATTATAACGTTTTATCTCATAAATTATTTCTTGTGATTAGAAATTTTAAAATCTATTCTGAGCAGCTTTCAAATATACAGTACAATATTCTTAACTATATTAACCATGTGAACTACATTAACCAGAATTTATAACCAGAAGTTTGTACCTTTTGACTGCCTTCACCTGTATTGCCTTATCCCCTCATTCTGACAACCACAAATCTGCTGTTTGTATGAATTCAATATTTCTTTTTCTCATTTCATTTTTTTATGTTGTGGTAACTGATATATGAAACAATAGTTTTTAGATGTGCAGGTTCACTCTTCATCAGATACATAACACCAAGCCCATCACCAGATTGCTAATAGTCCTCCACTATTAAAAATTGAATGTCCACTACAGTTTGCACTAGTCCACTTCCCATCCCCCGTACTCCCAGCCCACTTCCCCATTTCCCCTCTGGCAACCTCAGTTCTATTGTCAGAATCCAATGGTGAGTTGTTTTTACTGTCTGGTTTTTTTTTTTATAAGGTAAGGTACAGGCAAGAATAAGGGTGAGTAGGCAGAAAGTGAGAGGAGGAAGAAGCATTTTTTTAATTTTCATTTTTATTTAGTTGTTCACACTGTTTGCTTCCCTCCAGCCCCAGGAATCAAACCCAGGGGTATGTATGTTATCCCTTCAGAGGTAATTAAACTAACTGTAGTCCACCAGGCACACCTGCTTTGTGTCTTAATGTTTCACATAAGAGCGACACCCGTATTTTTTGTTTCACTTAGCATAGTCCGTCTAATTCTATCCATGTTGTCACAAATGACAGGAGTTCATCTTTTTACATTGATTAGTATTTCTTTTTGTGTGTATACCACATGATCTGCCAGTGGTTAGATTGTGTCCTTTTCTTGGCTGTTGTAAATAGTGCTCTTATGAAGATGGGGTGCATATATCTCTCTTAGTGTTGTGTTTTGGGGTAAATAACACCGAAGTGTGATAATAGGATCATCGAATTTCCATTTTCAAGGAATTGGGTGCACCAGTTATACTCCCACCAACAGTGTATAAGGGTTCTCTTTTTTTCATCCTTGCCTGTATTTTTTTCAGGACTTTCAGGATTTTTGCATAATAGGTGTTCTCACCATTGTGAAGTGGTAATCTCATTGTTTGGTTTGAATTTCCCTAATGAGATGGGGAACATCTTTTCCTGTGCCTGAAAATATTCTTTAGAGGAGTATCCTGTCTTCTGTCTTTTGTTGTTGTTGTTAAAAAAGGAAAATTGCAGGCAGACAGGAAGAGAGAGGAAAGAGGAAGAAAAACTTTTTACTTAGTTGTTCAACCCACTTCCCCTACCACTACTCCACCAGGGCACTTATTTAGGATATTAACCACTTGTCAGATGTATGATACGCAGTTATCTTCTCCCACTCCGGGTATGTTTCTGTTTTTTATTCTCATCCTGCTCAGGCAGTTCTTGCACCTAAGTCCATGTCTTTCATAATCAGAGCCATGGAGAGGATGTCTCTTAGTGTAGGATGTCTTTTAGGGGGTGTGTGTGTGTGTGTGTGTGTGTGTGTATGTGTGTGTAACTTGACCCGTTTTTTTCATGTTTTTTATGTTTTTTTAATAGTTTATATGCTTTCTTTAAATTTCCATACATTTCAAAATAGGTAAAATGGAACAATATACTGGATATGGATATTCATTATATTATCATTCATATATTTATGTATTATATGCTATATATATTTGTTTTATTGCATTGTTGTATGCTTTTTTAGATTGAATTTACATCTGTCTGTATGCATTTCACACCACAACTACCACCAGAGTTCTAGTTTCCTTTACCACTCCCTTTTTTTTTTTAGTTCAATAAAAGAACATAATTTATCACATTACTTGTTTCAAGAGAAACTCAGGAGAGTACAATATATTGGATATTTCCAAAACAATTAAGCTTTAAAATTAATATGGTGGAATATATATAAAAATTCATAATGTAAGCTTTAGTCACAATTTCCTTAATTTAGAAAGGCTAAAAATTAGAATTTAAGAAGAATGAAAAGAAAAACTTCAACATGGTGAAAGCAAAATTCAGAAATTTTGAGTGGTATTACTTTTGAAACAAAGCAATAACAATAAAACTAAGTAGGACAAAATAGTAAGCACACAGGATTTGGGCATAAAAGATAAATTTGAATTGAACCTTGGCTCTGACACTTGTTTACTATATAACCTTAGACAGATTCATTAGCTTCCATTTACTCATCTATAAAATGAGGATAATAAAATCTACACCATTAGCTTACCTTAAATAAGATAATATATGCCAAGTTCTTGAGAAGGCCCCACAGAACAATCATGAGAAATTGAAGAGGCAATCAAAAGTCTCCCCAAAACTAAAAGCCCAAGGCTAGATGAATTTCACCAGTCCTTAGAGGAGAATAAATACCTGTTCTACTCAAACTCTTCCAAAATATTGAAGAACAGGTAACACTCCAAAACACTGATTCCCCCAAATCACACTGATAGCAAAAGCTGACCAAGACATCACCAAGAAAGAAAAGTGCAGACCAGTATATCTCCAATGAACATGAATAGTTTAATAGACCTGGTTTTAAATGTGGTTTCTTTATATTTTGCATAGCATTGTTTACCATTTTTTGTAGAACTTGTTTTGTGGTGATAAATTCCTTTAATTTTTGCTTATTGGAAAAACTTTGTTTTCTATCATTCCTTCAATTCAGAATGATAATATAGTATCCAAGGTTGAAAATCCATTTTCAGTCTTCTGAATATATCATTCCATTCCCTCCTGGCCTGTACCGTTTCAGTTGAGAAATCTGACAATCTTTTGGGGACTCTTTTATATGTGACTTGTTTTTCTCTGGATGCTTTTAGGATTCTTTATCTTGTATTTTTGACATTTTGATGACAATGTGTCTAGGTGTAGGTCTACCTGGGTTTCTCTTATTAGAAACTCTGAGCTTCTTGGGTCTGGTGGCTTAAGCTTGGAGAAATTTTCAGCTATTATTTCTTCAGATAAAGCTGCCCCCCTTTCCCTCTCTTCTGGGACTCCCATAGCATGAATGTTGTTTCTTTTGATGTTATCCCTTAGGTCTAGATTGCTATCTTCATTTCTTTGCTTTCTTTTTTCTCTTTGCTGATTTGTTTGAGTGTATTCCGTTGCCTTAACTTATCTCTCCCTCACTAATTCTGTTGGAGGCTTCATCCTTCCTATTGAGTCTCTCTATTGAATTCTTTAGATCAGCTATTGTGTTTTTTGACGACTCTTTTGAGCTGCTTCATTTCTTTTTTCTCTTTTTCTTCCTCTGTTGTTTTCGTGGTTTCTATGAGTATATTTATCCCCGTCGCCCTATATTCATCCTCTGGCAGTTTGTAGCCATAGGTAGGGTTGACTCCCTCTGGGGGCCTCTTCCTTTAAGCCTGAGGGTGGGATTTCTGGTGGGTAGGACTCTGCAGCTCCTGGGCAGTATGGTGGAAGGGGGTCCAGGTAGGCATTCCCATCGCTGCCTTACAGTTTTAATGGTACCCAGCCTAGTTTTCTCACCAGGCCTTCCTTTCAAACCACCAGGGCACTGGTGCTTCTAACACCCTGTGCCTAAACCCTCTCCCCATCTGTTTCCTGGTCCTGCTGGGTGGACTCCCTGCTGCTTTCCAGATTGCTGGAGGGCTGATTCTTTTCTGAAGTTCTGTCACCTCCCTTGAGGCTGGAATCCTGAGTCTGAGTTTGGGATGTGTCTCTATAGTCTCTCTACCTGCTTTTTCTTGGTGTTTGTTTCTAGAAAATACATGAATTTCTAGTTACTCTATGGGGAGGACATGAGTCTCGTTCCTACTGTGTCACCATCTTGATTGGATGTCAGTGTCTTTATTTTGACTGATAGTTTCATTAGTTTTATTTGTTTATTTTTTATTTTGTTTCCCTTGATATTGGAGTTGAGTACCCAAAGACATTTCTAAGGCCAATGTGATGGTGTGTATTGCCAGTGCTTACGTCTATATATTATGTATTTGAGATTTCTGGTCTCAATATGTGAGCCTCTAATCCATTTTGCACTAATTTTAAAAATTTTAGGTACCACCCCTTTACTACTGAGGGAACAAGTTTTTGCCTGATGCCAGCTAGTTAGCTATTTTTTTTTATTCCTAAACCTTCTTTTGATTAGTTTCCTTTTTTTTTTTAAACTGATTTTAGTGAATATTCCTATTGCTTTATAACATTAGGTAGGTTTAAATTATACATAGAAAATCAGCCACTGTATATAATATATAAGTTGACCAATATTTCATTTTTCCTTAATTGAATTAATTTTGTGTATAGTGTTAGTGATCTAGTTTTATTCTTTTGCATGTGACTTGACTGCCCAGTTTTCCAATACTATATGTTGAAAGGACTTTATCCTTTCATTTCTTAATGTTTCCTTCAGTCCTCATTCATGTATACTGTATATACAGATTTGCTCACTAAAATTTATTTATAAACAACATTAATACTTCTGTTTTGCACTAAATTGCAGGGTGGCAAAAAAGATTGTGTATACTGAACAAGATTATTCTCTGTATTTTCATTTTAGCTCAAAAATGTCTTTTAAGCGATGTCCTTATCATGCCTCATTTAGTACCACGTTTTTCATGTTTCATACTTTTTCTTAGTGATTTCTGTTTTAAATGGTTTCCAGATACAGTGCTGAAGGGTTTTCTGTGGACCCTAAGAGACAGGATGGTTGTGATGTACCTTAGAGAGCAAAAAGGTGTGTTAGATAAACTTTGTTCTTGGGCATGAGTTACAGTGTTGTTAGCAATGAGTCCACTGTTAGTGAATTAACAAAATATACCCAACTAGGTGTCTTTCAACAAAATCATATAAAACAATGGTTTTTAATCATTGACAAACCTGTGACCAGAGGCTCTCAGGAACCTAACCTTAACATTCTTCTGTGAGCAGTGGCTCAGTATTTAATACGGTCTTCAAGGTGACTTTACAGAATATAATTGTAGTGAATGAGAGAATAAAATCTGTTTAAAGCCAGTTTTTTGTTGTTGTTGAGATGTTGTGTTTATTGTGGTAAATAAATAGGAACATAGTATCATAACTGTACTCAGTGAACAATTCAGTGGAATTGAATACTTTTGCAATTTATGCAAACCTCAGTGCCATTCTATATCCAAAACCTTTTCATCATCCTTAATAAAAATTGTGCATATTGGGTAACAACTCCTTTCACTCTTCCTCATCAGCCCTTGGTAAACTGTTTTAAATTTTTTTCTGTGGATTTGCTAATTCTAGGTACCTCTCACATCAGTGGAATCATGTACTGTTTTCACTTCTGCGTTTAGTTTTTGAGCATCATTTTTTCAGGGTCTACTCATGTTCTAGTATATATTAAAATTTCATTCTTTATGAATAAGTAATATGGTGGATAAACACATTTGTTGGTAGACATGGGTCATATGGTAGTTTCACTTTTTGAGAAACCTTTAAATTGTTTCCACACTGGGTATATAGCATTTTACATTCCACCAGTAATATTCTAGGCTTCTGATTTCTTTACATCTTTCACAAAATTGGTTATTTTCCATTTTTTGATAATAAATATTCCAGAACATGTGTCAGTTGGGGTTTTTTGGTTTTGTTTTGGTAAAGCTAGGCCATTTTTATTTTTTTTGCTTTTCATGCAATATCTTTCACATTTAGGTGATTTTTACATAAAACCAGATTCAACAGAGCCTTCTATATAACCAGTCTCTTTCAACATGATTTAGCTTTCATTTTCGAATTAATATTTATATTTCTCCTTAGGCAGAGGTTGGTCTTATTTTCCTGCTTTCTTTTTGTTTAAACATTTGAAAGTACTTAACTAACGAAGACCATTCTCAACAGTCAGCATCTCTGAAGGGATGCACTGTTATTGTGACAGACCCCAGAAGCACCCTGAGGAAGGGCTTCAGTCACATGAATGTAGGATTCCATTTCTTTGGCAAGAAAAAGAATAGTCTCTGAGTTGGCAAATGGTGGGGAAAATAGAAAGGAGCTGTCTACGGTTTGCACTATCTGTAGACATATACAGAATTGGGTGTTACACTGGTCTTCTGTTAAAAGACAAGATCTGTGTATGCTCACTGTCATTAATATTGTTAGTCATCTCTTGTTGAAATCTGAAATGTCTTTGGCAAAAATATACATTCCCTGGATTTTATGAGGCCAGGCAATGCTTGTTCAGTATCTCAGGTGCAGAATGATGAGTTAAATCTTGAGGAAATGGACATTAAATTTGTATCAAATTGTCAAATTCATCCTCTTTGTTTCCACAGACCACCACAGCAGTTAAAAGCCAAGATGCCAGGATATTTTTGAATACTCTCTGTTTTTGAAAAAGAAACAGTCCAGCAGGTTGATTAATAAGATCTGAATTGTCCTGCTACAGTAATTTATCAGTTGATTCCTCAGACCTGTTATCTTAAAGATGCAATAAAACTTTTATGTTGAGGAAAAAAATGCTTTAGATTGGAACTGTCCCTGTGTCTAGCAGATAAGTGCTATTGCTCCCCGTGAATTTCTTTCATTGTTTTGTTTAGTATTTCTCTTTAAGGTTTTCATTCATCTACGTCTTTTTCATTTGTATTTTCATAACAGAAGGCTGTTCGTGCTTGAGCTTGTCCTTCAGACCGGACATATCTGCCTGCTTTGAACTTTCTTATATACTCTGGATACTAATCCCTTATCAAGTACAGATTTGCAATTTATTGTCGTCCTAGTCCTGGGTTGTAAACCTGGGTCTTTAGACTTCACGTGGTCTGCATCTTAGCTACCTCAGTTGCCTTAGCCATAAGGGTGAACCAGACTTGCAAATATTTTTTCCCATTCTATGGGTTGTCTTCACTTTCTTGATAGTATGTTCTGCTGCATAAATGTTTTTTAATTTTGATGAAATTGAATATTAATTAGTTAATCGATAACTTTTTTCTTGTTCCCTGTGCGTTTAGTGTCATAGCTATGGAATTGTTGCCAAATCCAATGTCATGAATCAAATTTTCCCTGTTTTCTTTTAATAATTTTGCAGTTTTAGTTCATAAGTTTTGATCTTTAATCCATTTCAGTTTCTTTCCATATTTGGTATAAGGTAAAGGTCCAGCTTCATTATTTTGTATATTGATATTTAGTTTTCCTAGCACTAATTTTTAGAAAAGCCTGATTGAATCGTCTTGGCACCCTTTATGAAAATTAGTTGACCATATATGTGAATTTATTTTGGGGATGCAGTTAATCTATATTTTTGTCTTTGACCATTCATTACCATATGTTTTGATTATGGTAATTTTGTCCTAAATCTGAAAGTCAGGAAGTTTGACTTCTACTCTTTTCCACATAGTTTTGGGTATTCGGCACTCTTTGCCATTCAGTATGAGTTTGGGAATCTATTTCTTTACCTCTGAAAAGGCCATTGGAGCTTTGATAATGTGTTGAATCTGTAGATTGCTGTGACTAGCACTGACATTTTAATATTAAGTCTTCCTATTCATGAACATGGGGTATTTTTCATTAATTTAGGGCCTTTAAATTTTGCTTCAGCAGTGCTTCGTAGCTTTTAGTGTACAGGTTTTTTTACCTGCTTGATTAGATTTATTCCTGAGTAATTGTTTTAGTTGCTATTGTAAAAGGAATTGGTTTCCTAATCTCATTTTCTCACTGTGGAAATGCAGCTGAATCCCATGTGTTGATTTTATACTATACAATAGTATAAAATTAATTTTATGAGTTATAGTTTTATTGTGAATTCTTTGTGATATTTAAAAATACTAATATTTATTGAGGTAACTTTGATTTATAAAATAACCCATATATGTAGGTTCCCCATTCCAGATACATGACACCCTGTGTACCACCAAATTACAGAAAGCTCTTCTTCATTGTCCATTAGACTCCACCACCAATTGTACTTCCTTCCTTGTTCCCTTTTGTTAACCTCAGTTCTATTGCTCATGCCCGAGGGTTGGTTTTTGTGTAGTCTATAATTTTGCTTTGTTTACATTTCACATATGAGCGAGCTTATCCACTGTATGTCTTCTGATTTATTTCACTTTGCATAATTAACCTCTAGTTCTTTCCATGTTGCAGCTGTCAGGATTTCATCTTTTCTAAGGGCTGTACAGTATTCCATTATGTATATATACCACATCCTCTTTAGCCATTCATCTGAGGGTATCACTTAGGTAGTTTCCAGTTCTTGGCTACTATAAATAATGCTACAGTGAACGTGGGGGGGTCTCTGCGAGTTAGTGTTTTTGTGTCTTTTGAGTAAATACCCAGAAGTGAGGTTTTTCCATTTTTAAAGATTCTTATTTTTATAGCTAGTCTGTTTATATTCTGTTCAGAATATATGTGGTTTATAGCCACTTAGGGACTGTTCGTGTTTTACCTTTTTATGTATTTTTAATGTAGTTTTTCATGCATATTTCTTGGGATGTCATTTATCCATTTTAGCCTTTATTTTTCTTTGTTTGATATTTCATTTGAATCATAATATTTAAAAGTAATTTTAAAGCTACCTAGTTTTCTTGACTTTATCTCATTTTTGCCATTTTGCTAGCAGAATTTTCTGTTTTACTAGGACTATTTTGTATGTTTTGTTTATGTACATGAAGTTAGCTTCTCTCTTAACTGTCTTTCCTGCCTATTTCAGTGTATTTGAAAAGACTTAGTATCAGGTTTCAACATCTCTGATTCTTTAATATTGATTCTACATTTTTACCTGGCTACCTTGTTGGTGTTATGTTGGTAAAATTTGGGATTTACCTTAGCTTTTTAATTTTCTCCTATTTTTATAAATGTTCTTTATTATGTATCCTATGTATCATGGAGCTTTATATTTCATGATTTGGAATTTTAAATCCATACGGAATTCAGTACTTACAAAATTTGAATTTCGAAGAATTTTTACATAGCTAATACTGAATGAATTAGATAAATAATAGAGCCTCTTTATTATTTCATATAGGTAAATGACTTATTTTTTTCCTTTTCAGACTTTGCATCGAAGTGGGAGTTTCATTAATTCTCTGTTACAGCTGGAAGAACTGGGATTTCGTAGTGGATCACCCATGATTAAAAAAATAGCTTTTATTGCTTGGAAGAGTTTAATAGATAATTTTGCTCTAAATCCTGGTAAGTAAATAATTAAAATCTTAAAATTTTCTTTGAATTTTACTTAAGCAAGATGAAAAAGTAAAAGCTTTTTCTGATTTCTTAAAGTTTATGTTCACAGCCTACAATTGGATTTTTTACTTACATTTAAGAAAGAATGTCTAGCTTAAATATGTTAACAGTGTGGGTACTTAACTAGGTGGTTTAATCTTAAACTACTATAATTAATACTGTATGTTTACAAGGTCTGCTAAATATGTTGATTTTTATCCTCTGTTTTCCCCTGCCAAGGTTCATTAATAGCCCCTTTTCTTTCCCCTTCTTAATATGCTTTGGAAGTTATTATTTTCATTGACTAAAATTACTTTCACCGACAGTATTGTAAAAGTACGTTTCCAGGCACAAATTTTAATTGGAAATTTGACCTTTTTGTTGTTTATAAAGTGGCAGTGTGAGGTAATGTTTGAGACTAAATATGTTGAAATCATGTATGATTGATTGTTAAAGCATAAAGTAGGAGTGACTTAAAGAAACCAGAAGTTTGACTGGTTTTATGAATCCATCAAGTTATTCAGGAATAAGTTGCCTGTCTTTCTGTTCTTTAGTATGACTTAGTTGGATACTATAGGAAGGAGGGAAGACAAGAAGAGAAACTTCTTAGCTGAGCCAACTCTATAAAGAGCCTTCCAGAAATTCCACCTGTATTTCATGGAAATTTCATTAAGTAAAATGGCTAAATGAGAGAATAGATAAAGTTATGTAAAAATTAGATACCTGTCACTGACCTGAGTGAAAGCAGACCTTATAGATAAAAGAGAATGGATTATTGTTTGGCATTTGCAGTGTCTCCTATAGGATATTATGGTAGTGTCCTTCTAATAATGACAATAGTTCTAAGGAATGCTATCCTTCCAAGTTGTGGCTTGGCCAATGTTTCAAAATCCTTTTTGTCTTTCATAAATTACTTGAGTATAGATTATCTTTCAGTCACAGCCACATAGTATGCACCTCTGATACAAATATTTTGTTTAAAGAATTGGATTAAATTTTGATGCTGAATTTTAATACCTGAATCTAATCTAGATTTATGAAACCTAATTATGGTATAAACAGTAATAATAGTAATAGTAGATAAAATTGTTAGTAGTTTTTTTGTTTTTGTTTTTTGGAAAGGAAGGATGATAGGCAGAATGGAAGCAAGAAGGAATTGAGGAAGAAGAAGCATTTTATTAATTTTTCTACTTCCTGTCCTCCCACCCTCGCCCTTTGGGCTGTATGTGAAACATGTCTCCAGCTTGGGCTTAACACCTGAGCCACCAGGACACACCAGTGGTAGATTTTTTAAATGACACCTGTTCTTGGCAGAATCTTAAAGCATGCTTCCTTAAAGTGAGGATAATGAGACTACTAATGCAGCTTACTTTCTCAGTGTTTTGGTATCTTAGGCTGTACAGTTTGTTTTGGAGAATGCCGTATGTGTTGTATAGCAACATCTCTGCATGCAACCCATTTGATGGCAATAACATCGGTTTTCCATACTGTTGCCCCTCAGTTTTAGCAACCAAAACTGTTTTAAACATTGCTAAATATCCCTTAGTGGCAAAATTGCCCATTGTACATAATATCTCATACATTTTACTTAGTCCCCTTTTAAAACTGTTACTTTATTAAAATTGCTATTTATTGAGCGCTGTCGTCTAGGTGTATAGGAATATGTCACTGAAATTTCTGGGGGAGCAGGAATGGTGATTTTTGTTGTTCATTCTTAATTTTTAATCTCTTACCTGAGCCTGAGCATACTCATTTTTATTTTTTAACCTTTGTCTATTTTACTTTTAATTATGTCTTTATAATTAAGGTGAGTTTCTTGTCACAGACAATAGATAGTTGAATTTTTTTTTTTTTTATCTACTCTGATAGTTTCTTTTAATTGGGAGTAATTATCAGTGTATTTGGATGAATAAAACTATTTTTTGTAGCTTTTTGTTGTCAGTGAGTTCTTTTTCTTCCTCTGTTTTCTAAAGCTTTTAAATTATAACTTTATTACCATATTATTTCTTGATGTGGATTTCTTTTCTTTTGGGAAAAGCATTTTTGAAATTGAGCTAACGTTAATTTATAACATTAAATAATTTTTGGGTATAGCATTACGATTCAGTATCTTTCCACACTACATGATCATCACCAAAAGTAGTTTCCATTCATTACCATACAGTTGACTCCCTGGTTACCCTTTACCTGTTTCACCCAAAACCGTTCCCTCTTGAGTACTTGCAACCGTGGGTCTATTCTCTATATCTAGGAGTTTGTTATTGTTTGTTGATTTGTATTTTTTAGGGGGAATTTTTTTTAGTTTAAATCTTATTGAAGGAACAGTGGAGTAAGTGGAGATTATTGTGTACTCGTTCTTGAACTTTAATCTTTAACTCTTAAATGTCCTGTCTGTGCTTATTTTAAGAAATACTATGCAGTGCAAAAAGACTGAAATTGTTAATGCAGCCTTTGAGTTCCATTCATGTAAGAACAGAAGCTCTAGCACTAACAAAACTAGAAGTCTGGTGGTATTTATTAATGAGACTTGGACCTCACCTTCCAGCTAATTTTGAACAGGTAATATCAGTGTTGATTGTAATAAATGGTGGCATTTATTAATACTTTCTTAAATTCTTAAATTCTTAGCAATATGTAATTGTTCACTGTTATTTTACCTGCTTAAGCAGACCACAGTATATGAGGATGTTTTTTTCCTCTGACGCAACTTGGGTCCCTGTCTCTCAAAGGATATTCTCCCAAGTTCACTGAAATGGAGCCTTTAAAGCTGGAAAAGTCAGCAAACACTCTTAATCTAGTACTCTAGAGGCACTATTAAAAAATTTTTAAAGGGATATCATAGGGTTTAGAATATAATTAAGAATAAAATCACTTACTGAAATAGAAATTAAGTGCTATGTTGAAATAAAGTTGGATAAATTTTCTTTTTTTTCTATATATCCTCTTTCTAGATTACATAGTAATAGCCAATTATAACTTAACATGATTTTAGAAGTTTTGTTGGATTTTATTTTTCTTGCAAGCATTTAGACATAAAACACAATGGTATCTATAACTCTTTTGTTTTTGCAATCCCATCCTTATTTGCTGAATTTTTTCTACAGTTAAGTAAAGAAAAAGTTCTGTTTAAACTCTTATCGTTCACATTTCTGTATTGCTTATCTTGGACTTTGAAGTACATTTTACTTTTAGATTTATAGTCTTTACCTTGTAGTCTGTATAAATAACTGCATAGCTGTGGGTATATTCTTATAAAAGAGGGACTTATAATACATATATTTTTGTCTTCTAAAGTTGATAGAGGATGGACTCATTGTCTTTGGGCATTGATAGTAATATGTAATTGGGTATCTGAATTTTTGCAAATTCTATTAGGTTTTAGTAGGCTAACCTTACTCAGATACCCATACATTTTTCATTGGTTAGAATTGAGTTGCAATGAATGATATTAGAAATGAATTTGAAATTTTTGTTTTCTTCAGGTGCTTTTTTTTTTTTTTTTTTCCTTTTTGGTAAAGAGAAGAAGAAGCATTTTTGATGGAAGGAAGAGGAAGCGCTTTATTTACATGTTTACTTGTTTTGGTTGTTCCCCACGTCCCTCCACCCTGCCAGGGTTCAATACCCAGGTCCTTAGACAATGTGGTCTTTGCCCCACCACCAGTTCAGCACTTGAGAGCTACTAAGACGTACCTAGCTGCATTTTTAAAAAGTTTAAAGTGTCTGTCAATAGTATTAAAACATTGGTAGATTTATTTGTAGATGTTATTTATGTGTGTGGTTTTTCATCTGAAATTTAGAACATTTTTAGATATGTATTTAGGGTAGATATACTTGTAAAAATTTCACTTTCCCGAATTTCAGTTTTTAACCTGAAACAAATCAAAATAATTTAGGCAGCTTCTTAAATAAATTGTATTATGCAAGAATTATGCAGTTTACAGGTAGAATTTATTTATTTTTCTGTTTTTACCTCAATAGGTTTGTGTGCCTTTGATTCAGAGCACAATAAGCATTGATTCTAATGCTTTAACTTCCGGCAATTCATCTCGTGTAGCTGCTTCACCAGGTTTAAATGCCCTAACACCTGTACACAAAGGTAAGAGGCTGACATACTTGTGGGGGTTTTGGGGTTATTGTTTTTTTTTAAATACTGAATGAAAGCTCATTGTTTACATAAAATGAAAATTTTACTATCTGTTATATATATGTTTTTACTTTTTGCTGCTGTTACATTGCTATAGTTGGAAAAAGTCACCCTTCCCTGCCTCGGTCATAAACCCAGGCCCTTAGGATGTATTTGAAATACACTGGCAGGCTTAACCCAGAACCTACCAGGGCATGCCAATACCTGAGTTATCATTAACCTCTGAAGAGTATGTCATTATTCTTATTCTTAACCTATTAAGATTATTTAATTGGGAACTCTTTTGTGGGTTTTAAATAAAAGCTCAACTATGTACCTTGGGGGGTAGATTTCATTGAAATAAACTAAACAAAATATATTCATTTGTGTATCGAATTTAAACTTGCATAACTTTTTTTTTTTTTTTTTTTTTAATTTAAGGTACTTCCCCATATGGAGCTCCTGGAACTCCTCGGATGAACCTTAGTTCAAATGTTGGTGGAATGGCCACAATACCTTCTATTCAACTTTTAGGACTTGAAATGCTGCTTCATTTTTTGTTGGGTCCAGAAGTGTTGAGTTTTGCTAAGGAAAACAAACTTGTACTGAGCTTAGGTACTGTATAAAGTTTCAGTTTATCAGAATACAGTTCATTGAAGTGAGAACAAGAGCTATTTCCCCTACAACTAAAATATTTTTAACTTTGTATGAAATAAATACAAATCTTCCTGGTATAAAACATGTCAGACCACCTAAAATATATTGTGAAATATATTTCATAAATCCTTTGTTTACATAATTCTTTTTTCTCTTTTAGAGCCTCTTGAGCATCCATTAATCAGCAGCTCCTCTTTTTTTTCCAAACATGCCAATACACTTATCTCTGCTGTTCATGATAGCTTTGTTGCAGTTGGAAAAGATGCTTCTGGTAACTATTTAGGAGAAGATATTTTATTATTTCTTTAAACCTATGTTTACAAAGAAATGATCAAATATTTGTACAACGCCACCTATTAGTCGTATTTTGTCTTGCCTAGTAAGTAATACATATATACAGAAACAGTATATACAGTTTGGTACTATCCCTAGTTTCAGCCTCCACTGCAGGTCTTGGAATGTATCCCTTTTGGATAAGGGGTAATTATTGTAATTCACTTAATCCTCAGTGTGACCTGTTAATCCATTGTACAGATGAGAAAATTGAGTTGTACAGAGAAGTCAGTAACTTCTACAAAGTCATAGTAAGTGGTAGAATTCTGATGCAAACCTTAAACTGTATTCTATCACCTGTAAAAAAAAATGAAGAGAATAAATTAGTTTTCCATTTACTGGGAATTTTTTTTTTTTACTGGTATAGGTATTATTTTTGGTTGTCTTATTTCAAAAGTAATAGCTTACAAATAATGTGAAAAACTTAGTTATATAACTTAGTTTTACTATGTGAAAAAACACCTTTCTTTAAAGAAAAGTGTTCATAGATTTATTACAAGGGTGGATATTACATGAATTTTTTAAAAGATAATGAATTTGTTTTTATACAGTAAAATAAACTCATGTATTGGTTCCCCATTTATGAATTCTTTTTTAAATTATTAAGTATTGCTGTTTTTTGAATAAGGGTGAAATTAGGTATCCTTCATAGTCATATCTGCTTTATTCTAAGTTACTTATGTTGTGTGTTTTTTGATAGATGTTGCTGTTAGTGTCATTTGGAAGGAGCTAATTAGCTTGGTGAAGTCAGTAATTGAATCAGGTAAGCTCTGTAACACTGATCAAATGTTATTTATAGCATTCAGTGACTTGTCTGGCTTCATAGTGTAATGTTTATTTCAGAGTCACTTTTGAATTATTATTGCTTCCAGACTTTTAATTTATTCTTAAAGCACTTTGCTTGTTAGGCAAAAATTAATTTTTCATAGATGCATTTATATTTTTACTCTAAAAATACTATACTTGCATCCCTTAAACTGTTTAGAGCTATACTTCTTTTACTTTATTTGATAGGTAACAAAAAAGAGAGACCAGGTTGTGAAGTTTTGACCCTCCTATTAAAATCTTTGGAAAGCATAGTGAAGTCAGAAGTATTTCCTGTATTGAAAACACTGGTAAGAATAATTAACTACACGCTGGAATTTAAAATCATATTCTGAAATTGAATTTTATGTTGAGGATATTTGCACTGATCATGATTTGAAAGGCATTTTATGTCAAGCATTTATCTGTAATTTAGCCCCATTATGATTTTAAAGTCATTTGAAGCCTTGGTAAAGTAAATGAACTATGTGATAAAAAGACTAAGCCAATGAGAAATTAATTAAATAAAGGACAGGAAACTTGAACTTAGAAACTCAGATGAGCACCAGTTTTTTGACATTGCTCAGCTCAACTAATTGAACATTTAAATAACCAGGCATGCCTCAGGCATTAAGGCTGCTGCTGCTGCATTGGCATAGTCTTTAAACCCCATTCAGGACTTGGATTCTCCACTCAGGACTAGGGAGAATAACCAAACTAAATAAATAAAACTGCATCTTCCTCCTCTTTGCCTACTTTAAAGAGGAAGCTACTGTTTCCTCTTTAAAAAAAGAATTCTAAAAGTAAATCTGGGCAAACCCTGGGAGAACAGCAGTCAGGTCTTCCATAGGAGCAAGCCACATCCCCCTGAGGTGGGTTCGAGTCCCGGGCTCCAGCATGAAGCAGCCAGTGTGGGCAACTAAATAAAAATGAATAAAATAAAAAGATACTTCTTCCTTACGTCTCTGCCTGCCTGCTTGCCTTCTTTTTTGTCCTCACCTTTCCTTTAAAAAAAAAAGGGTTATGATGATAATCTTATGGAACTTTTGCATTTTAAATGACTTTTTATAATCCAAGGTAATGACATAGGTATTAAAAATCTTTTATCCTATGTAGTAGAGAGGGAAAAAGTGAGTTGGATTTACTTTCATAATGGTGAGTTTTCCAAAAGAAGCTGCAACCTTAACTTCTTTCTGCGTCTCCTTTTATATACTATGGTAATCATATCTACTGTAGCATCACAACATAGTGGTTAATAACAGGCTCTGGAGCAAACTAGGTTCTTGCCTGGATTTTGGGGCTTTACGTAGTCTGCACCTCAGTCATCTGAGCCACATAAGTATGCCAGATGAGGTTGAATCTTAGCCCATTTGCTAGCTGAGTGAACTTGGACAATTTATCTACTCTTTTATCTCTTGTAAAGGGAATGTAGTAGTTAATAATTAAAAGAACAGTTACATGCAGAATGCTGTGGTCCATGAACAAAATGAGTTTAACAAATGCTATTATTTTCAGTGTCTGTTTCAAATGAGAATATATGAATGTATATTTTTAGTATTTTATCATTGTTAATTTCACTTAGGTAATATGGTTCATGTTAATACCATTATATTTGCATGGTAATTTGATAAGACTGTCATATTTAAGGAGGCATGTCTTAACCTACCTTCTATTTAACAGTCCTTTGAAGTAATTGCTTCAGGCACTAATTGAATACATAATTAATTGCAGAGATTTGTTTTTATAATTTAGGAAAAGAAATAACATTAAATGATGCACATTCATTTGGCAGTTAAGAATATATCTACATATATTGATGTGAAAACTCCCTAATAGATGAATTTATTAGTTCCAGGTTATCTTGCAGTATAATGTCATTAATGGGAAAAAGGGAATAGATGTAGTAGGTACCCTAGTAAGTTACTTTTCTCTGTGTGCTTACATATGTGGAAATTTCAAAGGACTAGAAGATAAACTCCAACTGACAGCTTGGCTTTCCTTAGAGATTAATAAAAATTAAAGAAGGACTTTTTTTTTTTTTTTTTTTTTTAAAGCCATGTTCCAGGTCTTAAACCCTGGTTTGTAGGCTTAATATGACCTGTACCTGAGCCACGGGTTCAAACCCACTATTTTTATTTCTGTACTTGAACTTTTGGGGTTAATGATTATATAATTATATTAATGAATATGTGTGTGTGTATATATACATATTACTTAGAATAAATTGTTAAAAGTAGAGTTAACATTGCTACATTTTTACTAAATAAAGGATTGTCTTTAATGACTAATTTGCAGTAAAACCTTTATCTTTCCTAGGTCCTCATGGAAATTACGATTAAAGGACTTCCTCAGAAAGTATTAGGTTCACCAGCATATCAGGTTGCTAATATGGATATTCTTAATGCAAGTATCTTAAATGTAATGATATGGTTAAAATTAACTTTTAAAAAAGTTCCATGATTTTTCTCTTTCTTAAAATAATGAAACCTAAATTGCAAAATTCTGAGAGTATTAGATTTGACTAGGCTAGTTATGTTAGGGTTAAAAACCGATAGAGTGGTAGGTAAATGGAACTGCTATCCTGTATTAAATTAAGGATTCCAGAAAGAAAGTTTTTTATTTATACATGTAGTAATAGTGCTAGTTATTGTTAAATTTTGGAAGCTTAGGAACATTGCATTATTTATGGTAAAGTGTATTTTGTATCAACACAATACAGATATTACAGGTCCAGCAAGTTTTGTGTCTGTGTTCTGTCTGGAATCTTTCACCATTCCTCAGTTGCCTGTGAGCATGGAGCAGCTTTGATTAAAATGCAAGGACTTGATTTTTCTGTGTAGTTTATGAAAACACATTTGCTCTCTTTAATATAGTATAATGTCAGAATTTCCATTTATTTTACTCTTTGAAGGATTATGTTTCATGTAGTTGTAGAAAACAAGTGTAATAAGATTGTACATTTGGTAACATGAAGATTGACTGCAATCTCCCATCTTTTTTAGGGAACTCCAGCTTTGTTCTTAATTCAACTAATTTTCAACAATAATCTCTTAGAATGTGGTATAGAAGATGAAAGGTAATTTAAATGAATTGTTTATCTTGGACAGGCTGTTAATGTATATGATTCTTTTGAGTGTGTGTATAACATTTTAAGAATTAATCAAAATTAAAACCTGGAATTCGTCATTTCTTATTTACTTCTCAGCTATTTTTATAGTTTTGTTACATGTAACTGATTTTGGCAGAAAGTTCAGGTTAATATATTATTCTAAATGTCTTGGGTTTTTTTTCCAGGTTTTTTCTCAATCTGGAAATGCTTGTAGGCTGTGTTCTTTCTGGTCCAACTTCACCACTAGCTTTCAGTGACTCTGTTTTGAATGTTATTAATCAAAACACAAAGCAGTTGGAAAATAAGGAACATCTCTGGAGAATGTGGAGTATTATAGTAACCCCATTAACTGAATTGATTAATCAGGTATGATAATGATAGTAACTGCTACATATACCTCTCAAAACGTAAAGAATATGTATATATATATATATATGCACACACGTGTGTGTATGTATAAAGAGATTTTTTTTTTCTTAAAGTATATGGGGATCTGAATATAGAAGTTTGAATTTGAAGAGATTTTTTTTTTTTTTCCCTGTGAGATTAGTTCATTTTCTCTTCTTTAGATGATTTCTTTTTTGGCATATCTGTCAAATTGTTCAAGAAAGTGTAACATGATGAATACTAATCAGCTCTTTAGTTGTGATTATAAAGCCAGAAGGCCCTTATACTATAAAGTTTTCTTATTTATATCTTAGATTATCTCTTTCTGGAATTATGATGGTTATTTTGACTAAATATTCTTAGGATTCTCATGATCAATCTATGTTAATGATTACCTCAAAGCCATATGGTAGTCCCTAAATGTTGGGAATTGACTCATTTAAAATGCTTAGACCATATTTGCAGTGTGAAACTCGGTTTCTACTACTATTAATGGTTCATCAGCTCATATATCAGTTTTTAAATAAATATTTTCTGGGCAATGTTCTAGGACTCAAGTAAAGACTGGAAAAAGGTTTAGTAGAGTAAGCCCTTATTTTGCTTTACTCAAGCCAAAACACTATTCGATACAATCTTCGGGAAGGAAAAAAGTTTGCATTTCTAAAGTTCTCACTGTTTTAAGGACAGCAGATCCTTTTTATAAATCACTTATAAATTGAGCTACTGTCTATAGCAAAAGATTTTGAAGCCATTTCTGGGACTTTTTGTTTTTTAAACAGTGCATTAGATTCCAGAGTTGCTGTAACAAAAGTTATTGACTTAAAATACCAAGAATTTATTCTTTCATAACTCTGGAGGTCAGAAATCCAAAATCAAAAGTATTGGCTGCATTGATTTTTTTTCTTGAGTTCTGAGGGAAGGTCTATTCCATGCTTACTCTCCTGTGGTTGACTGCATTTCTTTACATTCCTTAATGCTCCAATTTCAGCAGCCTCCATCTTCACATGATCTTCCCTGTGTCTTTATTTGAATTACTCTAGAAGGACATAATTAGTGGTTTAAGACCCACCCTGATCCAACATAACTTAATTATAACTTGATTATATCTGTAAAGATTATTTCCAAATTCTGTTATATTCAGTTATCCTGGGTTAGGAGTTAACCATCTCTGAATATCTCAACATGGGGAAACAATTCTACTCACTACTACACGTAGTAAGCTATTACTACTACTGGTGACTGGACTTAGATGGTAATTTGTTATTTTTCTTGTTTCAGACCAATGAAGTGAATCAAGGTGATGCTTTAGAACATAATTTTAATGCTATCTATGGTGCATTGACTTTACCAATAAACCATATATTTTCATCACAGAAATTTCCAATGGTAAGGAAATAATCAGATTTTTTACTTGAGGGAATTGCTTTTTTTCTGAAAATGTTATTTTATACTCTCATGAACTATCATGCTTTTTATCAACCTGTGGAGAAGCAAAATGGTGAAGGAAAAGAGAAGTTCCTCTTGACCTTTGATAAATTTCTGGTTTTGCAGCATAATTGGAATTTGGGTGGGGGACTGTTGAATACTGTGCAAACTTAGTACAGTGTGCTAGTCTCTTTGTTAAATATTATAGTTTTTAATATTAAAGATGTAATTTATTTGATGTTCTATGTGTATACATTTAAATTCTTTCTTTTTTGTTAGGGCACCATGAAAACCTTACTTAGAACTTGGTCAGATTTATATAGAGCATTTGCTCGCTGTGCTGCTTTGGTGGCAACGGCAGAAGAAAATTTGTGTTGTGAGGAACTTTCTTCTAAAATAATGTCCAGTTTGGAAGATGAAGCCCTTTCAGTGAGTTTATCCTGACATTCATTTTTTTGTGTAGTTAAGTGATTATTTTCAAGGTAATAGAAACGACATCTTGCACTATCATGTACTAATGCTTTTAATTTATAAGTAGCTAAGTTAATATATGGTAACAGTTTGTGAACTAGTTTTCTTTCTTTTTGACTCTTCTGTATCTTATTTCTCTATTGTGTACCATTTTGTGCCTTTGCCATTCTAGAGTAACAACGCAGAAAACTTGTTGTTGTATACCCTACTTTTATATATATATGAGAGCGAGAGAGACACGGTCCTTTAGAAAAATGTAGACTTAAAAATTTTAGATTCCTTTTTGCTCCTTTCCCTTACTCAATAAAAAGGAGTTACTGCCAACAGTTTGTATGTATCATTCCAGAAAAGACCTCTTTGTATTTTACACTTAATTTGCTTATAGATACATATGTACTCAAATGTGTACTCAAATGTGTTCTTGTCAGTTGAATTCTATTGTATTTATTACTCTGAAGCATACTTTTCTCATTTGAAAAACATGGAATTCTAGTTCTTAAAAGTGGTTACCTCTGATGAGAAGAGTAGAGATACCTATTATTAAAAGCTAGAAATCCAACTTTCAGATTTTTTATGAATTTTTTAATTTTTTTAACAGTAGCAAAATTCTGATTATTTTGATACAGTGGAATTTGTCAGGGTGACTTTAAAATGTTTTACATTCTTCTAGCACTTGTAACTTTATGTTTTGTATAAAAATCTGAACTACTTATGTCTGTGTATTCCCTCTCTTTGATATCTTCTTTAATTAGGCTTGGGGGTTATATTGTTTAGCTTTCTGAGTTCTTTATGTATTTTGGATATTAATCCCTTATTAGATGTATGATGTGCAAGTTTCTCCTATTCTGTAGGATATCTTTTTTCTTTGATTAATTTTTATGTTGTATAGAAGCTTTTTAGTTTGATACAGTCATATTTTATATTGACTTTCATGTTCCTTGACATTTGAGTTGAGTTCCCAAAGATGTCTTTAGGCCATTATCTAGGAATGTTATTATTCTTTATTAATTAGTTGTGGGTTTAAATTTGCAGGTGTATTTCTGCGCTTTCCATTCTGTTCCATTGATCTGTGTGTTTTTATTCTAAGACCATGCTGGTTTGATTGCATTCTTAGTAGTATAGTTTGAAGTCAAGGAGTGTGATACCTTAGTTTTGTTTTTTTGTTTTCCTTCATAATTGTTTTTGTCTTTGGTGGTTCCAAACAATTTTCAGGATTTTTTTGTTCTATTTCAGTAAAGAATGTTTTGGATTTGGATGGGGATTGCATTAAATGTTTACATTGCTTTAAGTAATGTGCCATTTTAACAGTGTTAATTCTACTTACTGATTACCTTTGGGATGATCCGACTTGATTGTTGTGTATGATTCTTTGAATGAGTTGTATTTCATTTGCGAGTATTTTGTCAAGGGTTTTTTTTTTTTTAAACAATATTCATCAGAGATATTGGTCTATAATTTTCTCTCTTGGTTATGTCTGCCTTGTTTCAGAATCTGAGTATTGTTAGCATCATAGAGCGTTTGGAAGTTTGCCTTCAATGTATTGGAATAGTTTGAAAAGAATTCGTATTCTTTGAATGTTTTATAGAATTTACTATCTGGGCCTGGGTTCGGGGGTTGTTTTTTGGGAGGGATGTTTGATTACTGTTTCAGTTTCTATATTTGTGATCGGTCTGTTCTGATGTTCTATTTTGGAAGAAATTTTGAATTTTTCAAGTTTTATAGACCCTCTTAAAATTTACTTGACGTGGTTGTTTACACGTATGTTAATTTGAACATATTTATTTCTTTATAATAGATTTTTTCATGTAGGAGTATTTGTATGTAGTTCTAAAGTTATCTCAACTAATAGTGATTTTTTTGAAGATTTTTTTTTTTTTCCAGCTATTATGGTTGAAAAGACTATTATAAAATAGTCCCTAAACTTCACTCTGTCCCTCCAACACAGATTTGCCCATGCTTGGTCATAGCTGGGCCACATAAAAACTGTTACTAATGTGTGTTTGCGTTGTTAAACCAATCTTGTTTTGATATGCCCTTCTTGGTCACAGCAAAATTATTTTAAAATACCGTAAGCTAGTGCTTTAAATTTTTTTTTTTTACATGTATACTAATTAGTGAGATTGGAGTTCCTCATTTTCCAGTTTTGTAAAATCACTTGACTGATTTAGAAAGTTGTAACATTTACTGTGTTCACTAATTTAAAATAGCGTATGAGGAATGCCATATCTATAGTTAGGTTCTTTTAAAGTCTTATTCCCACTTTCTTGGTTAGACTTGATAATCAAAGGCTTACCTATTTTAAATCTTTTTAAAAAGCTGGGATTTAGCTTTATTTCACTGTTTTTAAATCATCTGGCAGTCTGTCATCACAATAAGCAGAATTGTGCTACATGTTTCAGAATGGATTTTAAAAGTACATCAAGAACCTAGAAAAAATGGCTTTCTAGTTTTCAATGTTTTCTGTCATACACTCAAAATTTTCGCTTTCATTTTGTGAGTATTTCTTTTTCTAACTTTAACTTTGAAGGCTTGACTTCATTTCCGTCTTTCATCTTTTTCAACATACTCATCTAAGACTAACTGTTACAGGTAATCATAGAATAGTAATTTTGATGTTAGCATAACGTTATTTAGGAGGGTGCTTTTTCATTTAAGAGAATAGTTTATGCAAGTATGAAGCTATTTTTCATTAATTCTAGTCTTGTATTGTGATCAGTTAATTATTGAACTCTAAAGTGTCTGTTAATATGATAATTTGAAAATGTTACTTATTTTTGATACTGTTGTCATATACATAAAGGTCCATGACTTGTGTTTTTCAGGGTAATAAGTTAGTTCCTTTTTACTGCCTTTTTTTTTTGAATTATACCAACTTAAAATTAATACACCTTTCTGAGAATTTGTGTCATTTATTTTGAAAAAAATAACTTCCTGAGCTTAGAATAAAGAAAATTTCATATAGCAGTGTAGTTTGACAGATTATTATAATGAAATACCTTTGAGGCCACTAATGCCAATTAATATAGTATTGTCAACACCTCAGAGGCTCTTCTGTGTCTTTTAAATCATAGTGATCCCTGAAAGAGGATGCTTTTAAAAATCACTTGATTTCATTATATTTTTATGCTACATAGACATATACTGTATATTTGTTTAGTTTTTCGACTCAGAAATATTTTTATCTTGGGGAATGACTGTTAAGAGTTGGAAGATTTTTTTCGTATTTTGTGAGGTTCATTGTTACATATTTCATTATATGGATTTAGATTTTTTTGTATCTATCAATTTGTTTTAACCTGTCATACAGCATATAAATAAATATGGGAGTTACTGTTTTAATGTGTTTAATCCTATTATACATAATAATTAAGATAATTAAGATTTGCTTATCCCTGACATCTTGGTCTCTTCAGTTTTCCTATTTAATATTTTAATAAAAGTTTATACTTTAGTTTTCAATATGATATATCTTATTTTTTTTCACACTACTCTTAAAACTTATATTTTCTTAACTTGAAGAGCTAGTATCCGTAATAATCTACCCTCGCAAGTGAAGACATTAGTATCATTACTGCACAAGTTTTTATACTTTCCACCTTTCAGGTTTTAGTGAAAAATCTGAATTTCAGCTATAATTAGTATATTATATAATGTGCCATAAAGCTTGGAAAATATTTTTTCAAGCCATGGAAGGTTTTTTATATTACCTGCCTTATATTCCTCATATTTTTTCCTTGTTTTGCTTCTTCATATTTTAATAATATCTTAAGAAAGGACTCATTGTCAAACTTACGTATATGACTGATACTCTGTCAGGTAGCTAATAAGGTTAATTAAATTTTTTTAGGAGCAAGAAATTAGATGTAAATCATTTGTTGTTCATCTTTTTCAGTCTCTAATGTTGCAAATGGATGGTTTTATTACTGTATTTTTTATATAGAGAGGTTTTATATGTAAAAGTAGCGTATTGTTTTGTTCTTTATAAACCAGTACTAACTCTAGCTCCCATATGCCGGTGCCAGCACCACACAGACAAAAGAGAGTCTGGGAAGGCACCCAGCTCTGTTTGTTGTCTTTCTTATACCTCCTGCTGAAATTTTTGGTTCAACAAATGAAAATCCTATGTCTGTGCTTAGTCATCTGTCTCCTCTGTCTTAAGGTATCTCCTTCCCAGAGTGCTGTTGTTCTCTGTGCTCCTTGTTTTGCACACCATGTGTATGTACTCCTCTCCAGGGTGCAGTTCCTAGATGCTGGGGTACCTGATGTGGAGTAAGCCCTGCAGTGCCTAGCAAGAGATTTTTTGTCACTCATGTACCTCATGGCCTTGGGTCACAGTGCCTGGGCAGATTGGCAGTACTGTATCTTCTCTTTTCGTATCCTTTTCCATCCTTTTTCTTTGTGGAGACAATGGTCCGTCAATCTTCAGTTCTTGAAGACCATAATTTCTATCAAGATGTGATTTTGTTGTGTCTATGAAGAGGAGGTTAGCTGAAGATCTTATTGGTCTGCCGTCTTGGGCGTGTCTCCAATAATTCACTATTCCTTAGCTAATGATCCTGGTGTTTTCTTTGTTCTATTTTGAGTCTTTCCCAACTTAAATTTTTTCCCCCCAGAGAACCTCTGATGGGTCTGTGGGTTTATATTTCAGTTAAATCAGAGGAAGAAGATACATGAGGGGGCTGAGAAACTTTATTTAGTTTTCATTTTGCTGGTTTTGCTAATCTTCAAGGTATTTTTGATAAGGATTTATTTATAAGCCTAGCTCCTCTGTTCTCAATGTATTGGTCTGTAGACTGAGTTTTAGCATCTTAAAACTGAATTACTATTGTGGCATATAGCAGTTAAATGAAAAATATTCATATAACTTAGTGTTCTAAGCTATGATGATGGTATATCTGGGAGTAAATGTTTTTGTTGATGCCTGATATGTTTGAAAACTATGGCAACAATTGGAAGTTCTAATATTATAAATAATTATTCCCTAGAATGTGCTGTTCTTGGAAAGGATCATTCATATTATTACTGTAATGGTTGATTGCATTGACTTCTCACCATATAATACTAAATATCAGCCCAAAGTCAAATGTAAGTATTTGCTTTATTATGTGTTCATTGGGTACGTCATAAACCCATTTTTAAATTTGTGTAATCATGAGTTACAACTGCTAGGAAATCATATGCCAATGCCGCCTTTTCTATCACACCTTCTACAGCTTTCACAGACATGTAACTTTATTCCATTTTTGAAACACAGAAAGAAATACCTTTTTTAGAAATTGTTTGATAGTGCAGTTTTTCTATTCCAGATGGTACAAAGAATTGTCTCAACAGGAAAGTTTGATTTTTTTAAAAATGTTCTTATTTAGTAACCAGTTTTGAATTAACCATTGAGTTGACATTAAATTGAACAGAAAATCATATCAGTGGTTAATATACAGTCTGTCCATGAGCTATAAATGCACAGTTAGAAATTTCTTTCGTCATTTTTGCTACTTGACTTGCAAGAAGTATGCTTGCTATTGTGGAATAGTTGAAAGAATGAAATTGTTGCTAATGAATATCCATTAAGATTACTTTGGATATTTCTGAGTTTTTGGATAACATTTATTTTGTAATGATTTTAGATTTAGAGAGACAGTGCAAGAATAAAACACCTTTTATCTTTTACTCAGATTCTTAGTTAACAGTTGATTACATTTCTTAATATTTCCACTCCCTCCATATTTTTTTTCTGAACCATTTCAAAGTATGTCGTATGCACTTCTTCAGCCTAGAATAGTTCCTGAGTCTCATTTTTTATGACCTTCAAAAGTGAAGAACATAGGACATTTCTTCTTAGAGTCCCACAATCTGAATTGGTCAGTATTTCCTCATTCTTATTCAGGTTTCAGTTTTTTTTAGAGGGATGCTATACAAAATCCTCATAGCATCATTAGTGAGTTCTTAGAAACTGATTTTTTAAGTGAAAACCACATATATCAAACTAGTTTTACTATAGGTTAACTGACATAAATAAGAGTTAAGTTTCTGCAACATATTTCTACTCACAAAACATCGGACTTCTAAATTAACACCCAAATACTTTTATTATTCAGTTAACATTACTATTTATTCTCATTTTCTAATCCATTTAGTTAAGAATCAGAGTGACCAAATCCTGGCAGCAACCAGCGCTAGACCAGAATCCCTTCTATTGCAGGAGACACATGCCACACACCATTACCTGACCTGCATATTTTTGGGATGTGGGAAAATGTAGAAGTACCTAGAGAAAACCCAAGTAGACATTGGAGAAAGCGCAGAGAGGTGGTGGGTGGGGTTAGGATTGATTTCCTGCCTGTCCCAGCCCCATACCCACTGACTTCATCAGCATTAGAATAATGAAACAACTTTGAGGACCTATAATGTCATCTCTCTCCCCATCCCCAGTGCTTTGTATCAGCAAACACACAATATGAATTTTGTCCCATTAATGGGATGTTAACATTTACTGTTTGGTTAAGATGATGTTTGCCAGATTTCCCACTGCAGAGTAAGTAAATATTTGAAGTAAGTTGGTAATTACTTGTAATTAAATATTTTTTGGCAATACCCTTCCTGTTGCAAACTTTGACCTATGAGTTTTTCATCCATCCATTGATGATGACTTTCACTGTGATTCCCAAAGTAATAGCTCACATTTTAATTGGTTACATTGTATCAATCCATTTATTTCCTTTGTCTTAAAATACATGAATTCTAACAGCAGCCTTTTTTTTTCCTTTTCCTTTTTTCCTTTGTGATGCCAGTTGCCCAGCCCTACCTGCAAGTCTTAGCCCTCCTGAGGGCTATTATTTTAATTACTTGTCTCCTTATATTCCTGTAATCATTACATAATTATTTATTAAGTTCTCAAGGTTCCAGTCACTTCTAGGTACAATTGATTTTCTAATGTTAAAGTTTAGCGTCCTTTGTTCCCTATTTATTTATCAGTATGAGTTGCTGTTATTCAGTTGGTTATAATCCATTTCTACTAGTGTTTTAATACTTATGTTGACTCTTATGACCTTTTCCATTCCGAATGTTTTCATTATTCTTTTAGAACTTTGCCATAAGATACTCAAGCTCATCCTATATTTTCCCTGTCTTAGCCTGGCCAGCCATATCTGTAAGAAACTTTGTTTCTTTTAGCTGAGTGTGGCATTTAGAAACCAAGATCTTTTCTCTTAACTGCTTGTGAGTCCTCTGTACAAAGGTAGGAAATATCTAGATAAGTGTGTTGGTGAATTAAACAGTTAATACCTGTTTCTCTAGATATATTTTCATTTACCATCTAGGAACACTAGTCTTACCCATTTCTGTATTTACCTACTTTCTCTAATAGTGAGAAACCTGGCTCCCCATTACCCTCCATGTATTTACTGTTTGATCATGCTCTTATATGGAACCGATCTCCTAACATACGGGCTGTTTCTCAGCCTTAGCATTTTGGCAGAGAATTTCTCAGTAGCCTTTCCAAATTATATTCATGTCTAGCACACTGATTCTAAGGAGGAAGCAACACTTATTTTTCATTCACCAAATGATATTTTTGCTTAATAAGCACCGAATAAGAGTTTTTTTCTTATATCCAAGATACCTTGAAAGAATGACTTCTTAGAAGAAATTAGAGGTAATTTTGGAATGGGCATGATATTCTTGCCAAACGTGGGCTTGTCCCTGTAGGGGCTCTCTGGAGACAGACTTGCAGGATCATGTTGTAATCATATTTGTTCAATAATAGTAATACCATTTTAAAATTTCTGGATATCACTGTTAGATATATCTGTTATTTAAATGTGAGATATAATTGTAAAGATGGACAGTGACATTGTTAATTAATTTAATAAATTCAATTTTATCTTAGCACCACAGAGACCTTCAGATTGGTCCAAAAAGAAGAAGGAGCCCCTAGGGAAACTGGCTTCTTTATTTAAACTTTTTGTGAGAGTGATCTATTCCTTCCATAATATGAGCCTCAAGGAAGTGCATTCTGAATCTCTGCTTGCTGCTGGCAACTCAATCACCAATATTCTTTCCAATGTACTTGGACATATTTCTTTGCCTTCTATGATCCGAAAAATATTTGCAACTTTAACAAGACCTCTGGCATTATTTTATGAAAATTCAGAGTAAGTATTGTGAGTTTTTAATAGCTTTTAACTATATGTAATTTAATCTAAGTAGAAACTTGTCCTTTTCCTATCAGCTTTGTTGTAACATAATTCTTGCAATTTAGTGAAAACTGCTTTTCTTAGTTTAATATATGCATACATACATGCATACATATATGATATAAAAATTGTATGTTCTTTTATTTTGCATGCTAGTACAGCCATCTTTTCAGTTAGGTGCATATCTTTTTGCACTTGTTCATACAAGCATATTTTTAAATGTATGTTATCTATGAAAGCATGCTTGACATGCTGCTTTGTAATTAATATAATACTCAATGTGTTGTATGAATCTTGCACCCAAACATAGGATGCTTATTCACCCAAATTGCGGTTGCTGTGTTTTTGGTCGAGCCTTTCCCCTCTTAACTAATACTATTAGAGTTAAACATGTTTACACTCAAATCACTGTCCACATATGCCACTGTTGCTGCAGAATAAGGTCCTTGGAGTGAAGTTTTGGTTCAAAGGCTGTGCATGTTTAAATTTCTGAATTAACGTCCAAAAGTTTATGTTGATTTTCATCACCCTTTATATTTGAGTTGAAGCAAACACAGTGCCTTTTAAAAAACATTAAAAATAAAATCCCAGACGTGCCTTGATGGATTAGCAATTTGGTCAGCTGTCTTTGGCCAGAGCACAAACCACATATCCCAGTATCCAGGTTCATGACTCAGGACCTGGGGCTAGGGTGAAGACCAAGATGAGTAACTAGTAAAATAAATGGATAAGGTATATTTCCTCCCCACCCCCCCACCCCCCAAAAAAAGAAAATCCCAAATAACGTTTTTTTCAAAGCACTTTGAAAGGACTCATCAGCTTTCTTTTTTTTTGATCAGACCTTTATTTTAATCCTAATAAAGTTTTTCTTTTATAAATTAAATCCACAAGGAAAAGTTAGAGAACAGATTTTGCGAAGTACAAAATAGAACCCCAAGTCCATTAACTTTGCAAATAGATCATTCTTAATATCAAAAATGCATGTTTTTTTAAATGTATATAAGTAAATAATAGTTTGAAACCTCTGCTACATGTATTTCCATAACATCATACATCCCATTTTTATGACTACATTATGTTATTTTTAGGGCTAATGTGATTTAGTCTAGTGATAACTTTCTGAAATATAAATGCACCCTTTGTTTTTTCTCTTTGTAGGCTTGATGAAGTTCCTAAAGTATATAGTTGTATGAACAACAAGGTAAAAAGAGACAATTATCCATAAAATATATTTTATTGATTAAAAAATATTAGGGTTTAGATCATTATCTTCCTTAAATAGAATTTTTTTTACATTATTATACTTTGATTTTAATGGACATTAACATGATATAGACACAAAAGGATAGATTTTTGAGTAAAATTTAATATGTCATGTACACATAAACTATCATATCCTTATATGAGGGTTAATTGACCCCAACAATTTTTATAGGCCTTACAGTTGATTTGAAGACAGTTTTTTCTGTTAATGGAAAGTAAGCTTGAAATCAAACTTGTCAGTAATCTTAATTCACCTGATAATTTATCAGCATATAAAAAAGTGTGTGTGTGTACATGTATATGCATGTACCCTGGTGTAGAGTAGTGGTTAGGGCATTCGCCTTCTAAAGAGCAAAGACTGCTACCCTAGATTCAAGGTGGGGGGAGGCATGCTGGAGGGAGAGAGCAGCCAGTATGAACATAAACATAAAATAAATGTGAAAAAATGTAGTGACACATGGGAGATTTAAAAAATTAAAATAGCAACATCTTCTGTGAATTGTTTGATTTAGTGTTTTTATACTTTTATGTTTTGTTGTTTTAAAAATAACATTTCCAGATAGTAAATAAAGTAATAAACTTTTCTTTTTTTCCTAGTTAGAAAAACTACTTGGAGAAATTATTGCTTGTCTACACTTCAGATACACTGGAACTTATGACAGTGAACTTCTTGAACAAATCTCCCCATTATTATGCATAATATTTGTACAGAAAAATAAACAAATTAGAAAACAGAGTGTTCAATTCTGGAATGCGACATTTGCTAAAGAGATGATGTTGATTTATCCTGAAAAATTAAAGTAAGCTAACAAAAATTAACATTTATGCAACTATTTTCTACAATGATTTTGTTTGAGATCTACATTGATATTTTGGTTTTAACATAAATTATTGTTCATTCAAGAGTTTATTTCTAAGGTAAAATATTTAGAATACATGGTAATTATAAGATATTTGATCTTTACTTTTTTCCTTTTGCCATGTTATGTGTTTTAGGAAAACATAAAACAATTTTAAAATATCCTTCATAAAAGAAATTCAGGTGCACCCTGGTGGGATAGTGGTTAGGTCAGCCTTCTCCAGTTCACTCCACATACATCCCAAGATCTGAGTTCATGTCCCAGTTTCGAACCAGGGAGAGCAAGCAAGATGTATAACTACATAAAATAAATAAAAATACTTCTTCCTCCTTTCTGCCTGTCTGCCTGCCTGCCTGCCTGCCTGCCTGCCTGCCTGCCTGCCTGCCTGCCTGCTTGGCTTTATCTCTACCTGTCCTTTTCCTGAAATTAGACAGAACAAAACAGCATATTAAGGGTTTTTTAAATCATAGTGATATGTACTAGAATGTAATATTCTGCTTTAGATTGACGAAAATTTGAGAAGTTTAAGAAAATGTGGAAAATCGAGTTGAGTGAAATTGAAATAGTCTAAAATTTTTCAGTTTTATGTTGTAAAGTAAGAATTTGTCTTAGCGTATTCTTGTTAATATATCATCAGTACTCATCAACACACTACTCTCCTCTAATATATGTATATATACATGTATATATGCAAGTAAATGTATGTATGTATATATGTACTTTTTTAAAGATCAATTCTGAGGCAAGTCAAACAAAAATCTCTACTTCTGTTACCTGGTTTGGAAAATGTTGAAATTATGGAGGAATCCAGTGAACCATACTCAGATTCAGTAAGTTTAGCTGTTTTACTTTTGAATACTATTTGAGTGGCTTGTTTATTGAGTTAAAATACAAAATTTAGAAGGATAGAACCTAAGATAGAATATTTTATTTAAGCAATAAACAAAAGTGCTCCGCTTATAGGAATTTCTTCATAGTTGACTGGCCTAAAATAATTTAGGCAGTGGGTTTCACCAGATTCTTACATAAATAAACTCAGATACTTATTCATTAGTGATCTTTTTTGAACTACTGTACTTTGGGTATTGTTTTGCAAAGCTTATTGAAATATGTGCTTTTGATAAACTAGGAATAGCAGTTATTAATCTATGTTTACGCAAGAGCTGCATTCATTTTTTTCATCTTGCTGTCATATCACCTGCTTGGACCGAGTTTATTTTAGTTAAAAATACTTGATTATTATTAGAAGATCTAGGAGTAAAGACATGGATAATATATACCTGTGAGATGAATTATCCTTAAGCAACTTTTTTTACTATTCAGTTAACAATGATGTCTAGCTGTTTTTCATTTAAACCCTATAGGAGGGGAAAGTGTTAAAGCTAGCTAAGACCTCTGTAGTTTCGACTGTCAGATAATTGTCTTAGTCTGGTTGAAACTGGTATAATGGTATTTGAGTCCAATTTAATTTGTATACTATTTGTAGCCTATCTTCATAACATAACATGGTGCAGAACAGCTACTATATTTAAGTTGGAGACAACAACCTATTTGCTGTTATTAGACCAATGCTTTCTTTGACATGATTAGAATAAACAAAAGAAGTTTGAAATTGGAAATTGATATTATACTGGAAATTTTGAAATGTGAAAAGATACAATAGTTGTCTTTTTAATCTAACAGACAGAAAATTCACAGTTAAATATGAAGATAAGTGGCATGGAAAGAAAATCAAGTGGAAAAAGAGATTCCTTCTTGGCACATACAAAGGACAACAGAAAAGAAAACATGAAACTACCAGACAAAGTACATACATACTCTTTTATTGGTAGAACTTTTAAAATTAAATTTACTATAGTTGAAAATTACAACTTCTAACTGGAAGGAAAGATTATTCCAGACTAAATGAAAGATGAGATTGCAGGGGAAAAATAATTTGGTCTGGAAAACTATTTAGGATGGCATGTAATTCAAGAAGCTTTAGGAAAGGATTCTTTCTCTAAAGAATTCTTGACTCTAAAGTCTGTTTAATACTTAGAATCTGTTAAAATAGTGCCTCCATACAGCACCCCCTTGAAATAGAATGAAACTAGATAGGAGTGATAATAGCATAGGTAACATAAGAGAGAATTTTAGAATCTTGAGACCTTGCTTTAGAGAAACAAATTAGTATCTCCAAAAATTTAAGGAGAAAGGCAATATTTGCACTGAAACTGATTTAAAAATGGAGTTAAAATACTCGTGCTATTGGTGTATAGGACATATTATTTTGGTATCTTTTATTTGACAAGTTTATGCCAAAGCTTGAGTGCTAGAGGTATATTCTGCCAAACACTTGATTTCTATGTTGCCTTGAAAAACAAATTTACCAAATTTTATTGCTAAGCACAAATGTGCCTACTTTATAATAATTTTTATTTCTTGACATTTATTAGAATGAAGTACTAATTGTTATTAACCAAGAATATTGTGAGTTTGAACTTCACATTTTCTAGTTATTACCCAAATTTTTATCAGAGGTGCTAGAAAAGAGCTAGATTGAAGCATTGGAATATAGGAAACTTAAATTAAAATTTGTTTTAAATTTTCAGTTGAAATTAGAATCTTCACCTCCAAAAATGAAGAGTGAAATGCCGTTAGAAGAAGAAAAGTCCACTGACTTTGTATTTATACCTCTGGAAGAAAAAAAAGCAAAAGACAGAATACTAACTGAACACCAGAAAGAAGTATTCAAAACAAAGAAGTATGTAGTCTTTTTGTCCTGAATCCAGTATTTTTAATCCGCACTTCAGATTTCATGAAGTAAACTATAGCTTTCTTTACAGAACTCAGAACTCATACTATGTATGCTAAAATTTAATACCAAAAGATAAGCTGTAATTAAAAATACATGTAATATTGTATTTAGCTGCCTATTAATATACCACATGTCTTAAACGGTATCTCTTTATTGAGATATAGTGTAAGAGAAGACAAGAAAAGTGATTTCATGGGAATTCTAGAAAATGAAAATTTAAATCTTGATTTTTATATTGTTCTTACATGACAACCAGAGAGATGTAGGATTATAAGTTTAATCCATTATTAGTAATAACCATATTTTTTAAATACATGTATAAAATCTTTCAGGTGTGATATTCCTGCCATGTATAATAATCTGGATGTTTCACAAGATGCTCTATTTTCTCAGTGTACTCAGGAAGAGTCTATGTAAGTATACATATTGTTTAAGTAAATATTTTCTAATTTTAATTTACAAATTATTCTAATTTATGCACCTGTTTATTTCAGGGGCATTCCTACTTTAAATGAAAAATCAAAGGAAGATTCCAAGGTGATCTTTAATGTATATTCAATAATTTCTGTTTTGGGGTATTTAGAATACTTTGCCTTAGTTAGAGGAAGGGGTAATATGAAGAATCATATTAAGATTTATTGTATAATCTCTTAACTCTGACTAGCATATTTTAGCAGGGGTGCGTGTGTATAAAATAAATATGTTTGGCTTTACTGAATATTTGGAACACAATTGAATAGACTTCTGCCACCATCTTTGGAATATTTGGATAATATTGAATGTCAGTGATTGCCTTAGATTGCTAAAATTAAATACTAAATGTTTCCCCAGAAAGTTATACTTACTTGCTGGTTTATCTGTATCTACCTATCTATATATGTGTGTGTGTATGTACATTTCTGTGCAGGAGGAACAGTTGGAGAGTAACATTGTGATTTCTCAAGACGTCATGGAAAATTGTGGTATGGATCAACATCTTGAAAAGGCTTCCCTTTCAAATGAGTGTGGTCCTGTTGAGGAAATGAGCCCAGAAGTACTGAACAGTAAGAATTCCAGAAAAAAAGCTTTAATTTCATCAAAGAAAACCGCAACTGAATGTACAGAAAACACTTTTGGTGTCAACACTAGCTTAGTTTCTAATGCCACCATATCTGGAACTCCCCTACAGCCTGCCAGTCGAAGGCAAACCTTTATTACTTTGGAGAAGTTTGATGGTTCAGAAAATAGACCTTTTAGTCCATCCCCCTTGAATAATATGTTATCAGCTGTTACAGTGAAACATAACCAGGAAGGCACAACTAAAGCAGACAATTCCACAAAAACAAAGAAAAGAGAAGTGCCTCTTTCAAAATCTGATTCTGAAAGAACAGTACATGGAAATAAGAGATCAGGTCGACGATCCAGTAAAGCTGAACAAGTAGAGAATAAAAGGTCTAAGTTCTTAATGAGTTCTGATGAAAAAAATACTCAGGATTCTGTTGATGGTGTGGTAGCCTTAGAAAACAGTGCAGCTGCTTTATTTAATCAAGCAGAATGCATGTTAGAAAATCAGCCTCCTCTTTCTGAATCTGCAATGGAATGTGAGGCTACAGCAATAGAAGGTGCTGTTTTGCTAGAAAATAGTACTGTAGAGGGAAAAACCTTAGGGATTAATTTGGAATCCAAAGAAAATACACCCCCAGCCATAATACCAGCAGATCAGATGGTAAATGAGGATAGTCATGTGCAGGTAACTCCAAGTCAGAAAACTCTGAGACGGTCTCTAAGGAGACGTTCAGAAATAGCAGAACCTCCTACTACTGATAGTCAAGATAAAGAAAATAATCATCAAAAAAAGGAAAGACGTAAGGAAGAAGAAAAGACACTTCAGAAGAGTCCATTGCATGTAAAAGATGATGCATTGCCTAAACAAAACCTAATTTCTGAACAAACTGTACAGGAAAATTTCATTGAGAAAGGAAACAGTTTACATGAGAAAACTTCTGGGGAAACCAGCACTAATGCTGAAATTGATGACAATAGAAGAAAGTCAGAGCTTGAGAATATTAAATTGGAAGGAGATGGTACCCAGGACATTGCAGATAAATCCTCTGAGAAGCCAGTAAGGGGAAGAACACGGTATCAAACAAGAAGAGCATCTCAAGGCTTACTTTCCAGCATTGAAAACTCAGAATCTGATAGCTCTGAGGCAAAAGAAGACGGTTCTAAAAAGAAGAGATCTGGGAAATGGAAAAACAAAAATGACATTGCTGACATTGAAGATCAAGAGAAAATGGTAAACCAGGAATGTATTAAAGTTGAAAATCAGACACATGATTCTAAAGCAAATTCTGAAGTAGATGTAGACATGAAATCTCAGATATGTGAAAAGAAAGAAAATAATATGACACCTCAAAATTCGTTGTCTTCAGATTTATTGCAGGTCTCTACTAGTATGTCAAACATAAATGAGGAGAAAAATAAAACTAACAAATGGGCTGATTATTCCTTTTCAAATCCTCCTGTACCAGAATCAAATTTAAGGACTAGAAATGCCAACAGGAAATTTCATAAAAGAGATTCTATGGAAAATAGCAGTGTGGGAGAATCTTCCAAATTAGGAAGTTTAGACATTTCTTTGCCTTCTGAAAACACTCTAGAAGCCCCTGAATGCCAACACAAGAGAAGTAGAAGGGTGAGGAGATCTAAAAGTTGTGATTGCTGTGGAGAAAAATCCCAACCTCAGGAACAACCATTTATTGGATTAAAGAGTGTAGAAAACTATGATGTAAGGATCAGCGAAACAAAAAAAATAGATGTGCAAACAACTGTAACTGTTTCAGAGACGTCTACATCTAATCTGTCCTCTGACATAAAACTTTTAGATGAGCCACAAAATGTGAATTTTCATTTGGGTCTTAGGGAAGAGAATAATACTATTCATGATTCATTAACTGTATCTAAAACTGAACTGAAAGAAAATAGTATTCAAGACTCTCTTCCTTCTGAAATAGTAAATTTTGAAGATCAGATTTGTGTTAGAGATTCCAAGGAACCAGTATCTCTTGAAAACCAAGAGCTATCCGATACTAAATGTGAAACTATTGACCCAAGTTTAGGTGATTCCAAACCTATTTCACTGGAGTGTTCTACTTTGGAGACCAAAGAAGAAAAGCCAAAAACTATCTCAAAAGAAGAATTAAGTATAAATATTAATGTTGAAGCAAATGCTTATAAAACAAAGGAAGAATTCAGTTTAGAAGTTGAAGCTATGGAATTGGATGAGGGAGATAAATCTGAAAGTACCTTCTCTGAACAAAACTGTGCCAAAACTAATACTTCTGGAGAAGAGGTCATAGAAGGAAATAGTGAAAAAATCAGTGAATCTGAAGCAGATGCATCTGAGGAACTAAATGCTGAAGGAGCAGCAACTGAGGAATTTAAGTCCAGTATTGATCATTCTCTCAACACCTCACCTGTAAAAGTGAGTGCTCAAACAGAGTTTTCTGAACAGATGGTTGGAGAACTAGAGGAAAGAAGGGATGAATCTGATTCAGGCTCACCTGAAAAAACTAATGCTTTCAGGGAAAATTGTGAAGAAACAGTACTTGGTGAAGTGAATACTAAAACTGACCAATTCATAGAAACTGAGGGCAAGGACTTGACTCCCAGAACCTCTGAACCTATAGAAGAAACAAAAAGATTGACTGTAGAAATCAATAGCTTTGTTCCCAGCATATTTGAGATGAGCATTGAAGAAGGAAAGGTTGACCTCATTAAAACTGAAACAAATATTGAACTTAATACATCTGAAGAAGCAAAATTAGATGACAATCAAATGATGGTGGACAATGATACTGAAATTTTAGAGGAAGTTCACTGTACTTCAGAGAACGTTGAGGGAACATTGCAGCCTTTGAAATCTGAAACAGGTATCTCTGAACTGGTAAGAGAAGACAGTAATGCATCACCTCCAAAATTAAGGGAACTTGATCCTTTACTCGTATCCACATATGACAGTCCTAGTGGCATGCAAATGCGCTGTGTCTGGTCTCCTTTGGCATCTCCATCCACCAGCATTTTGAAGAGAGGACTAAAAAGGCCCCAAGAAGATGAGGTCTCATCACCTGTTAATAAGGTAGGCGGGGGGGTGGGGGGTGAACCTAAATATTTAGTTCATAGTTAATTGGAATATTTGGGCCATATCGTGACACCTGGTGAATGACAGAATATTATACTAGACCATTCATTTTGGGAATTTATCATGGTGGCTAGGGAAAGGGGCAGAAAGAAGGAAAGGTGCTGAGAAAAGGAAACCGAAACCCTTTAGATATTCTTTTCTGTAGCAGGACACTAAAGATCTTTATAGAACCATGCACTGTGTTCACTGTTGACAAAATAGATAAGGGGGTTTTTTGGTGTGTTCTTGGTTTTTAAAGGAAAGATGCAGGCAGGAATGAAGGTGACTTAGAGGCAGGCAGGGAGAGAAAAAGCCATTTTCTTTTTTTTTTTTCACACTGGTTTTCCCCATCCCCATTCAGATCCAGGTGCATGTGATGTGTGTACCTTCAGAGGTCATTGACCTAATTGCTAGTCTTACCAGGATGGACCAAATCTCATATGATTTTTTTTTTTCCTCTACCTTATGCCATAATGTATAAGGAAACATTTAGAAACTGATAAAGCAATTCTAATTAGTATCTACTGTGAAGTAGGACATTATACTGTCTGTTTCACATTTAAATATTTCTATAAACTTATTTCTAGAACTTGCCTAAAGGGGGAGAAAAATATTTAGATAGCCTTATCCATTGCTACTTGTGATTTCATTTAGAATTTTATATCCCCATTTTCTTCAAACTACTGCTCCTTTAGCTTCAAACATTATGTATTTACCTTTAGCTCCTTATCCTGTAATTTGCATTTTTTTTAAAAGAATCAGATAAGAAAGGAAAAATTGCAAGTGCTTGCGTAACTTGTCTTCTACTTAGTCAAAAACAATTTCTGAAAAGGTATGGTGTGGACAGTTTTTGATTTAGAAATTTAACCTGGGCACATCCTGGTGTGGAGTAGGTCAGTTAGCCTCCAAAGAAGTAAGGCACATACCCAGTTTGAATCCTGAGCCTTGGGGGAAGCAACCAGTGTGAACAGCTAAATAAATAAAAAGGTGATTCTTCCTTCTCACTCTTCTGCCTACTCACCTTCATTCCTGCCTGCACCTTTCCTTAAAAAAAGGAAAGTCGAACTTACTTGCTGTAGCATAAGCACAAATGTATGTATGTATACATAACATGATACTGACTATAAATTTTTCCTTTAGCAAGCACATTGTGGACACTTCTATAAAATACACCAAAATCTTTTATACTAAGAAATTAGAGATTAATCCTTGGGAAGACTTACTTTCTTTGGCGTTTTTTGGTTTTGTTTTACTTTTTGTTTTGATCCTCTTTGTATCTTTTTAAAGACTATCTTAAGTTTAAGCCATAGAATTCCTTGGAAAATTTATTCATCTGAATTGATGCCTTCAGTATACAAGTTAATAACCATGTTTTGTTCATAGTAGCTCATATTGATTATATACAGACAACAGTTAATAACAATTTTGTATAGTAGATCGTGTGTAGTCTGCCCACACTTGAGAACCAAGGCCAAGAGACATTTATATACACTTATGTGCTCTTTTGCAAATCTATTTCAAATTGTTGAATGTGTAAAGGTAGAAGAATTTAGAAGAGACCAAAGTTACTTCAAGCTGTGATTAAGAAAAACAAAACTTACTTCCCAGTTGCTGTCACTAATATTCTGAAAATGTTTAGACTAGAGCTTGGTAAGCTATACCAGATGCATTTAGTGCTCTTTCTACCTTTTTACCTCGATCTTTGCAATCACTATACTTAGTCCTAAGGTTATTTGAATTGGACTATATACTTTGAACTGCTACATGGAATTAAATTTCTGCTATAATCTCTTTCACTTTCTTTGGTGCTATATCATGCAGAAGCCATTTAAATGTAATTAGTATAACCTCTGTGATAAAATATCTGTGTGAAAGCACTCCTAGGAACAACTACAACTATGTGCAGTTGTTTTGTAGTGACATAAGTTAAACTGCTGAATCTACATTCTGTTTTTGAGTAACCTTATAATGAGAATTTATGATATTAAAAAAAAAAAAATTTAATTTTCTTAAATCTGAACCACATGTGTTTTCAGGTTCGTCGTGTCTCCTTTGCAGATCCAATATACCAAGCAGGATTGGCAGATGACATTGATAGGCGATGCTCTGTTGTTAAATCTTACTCCTCAAATAGTTCTCCCATAGTAAAAAGTGTTAAAAATTTACCTACCGCACAATCTAAGGTAAGCTGTAGGCTTTAAAATCACTTATGTATGTATGCAGATGCAGAATTGCATTACATCAATTGTCTTTAAGAAAGCAAACTCTTTTTGGTTTGAATTTATTGTCCATTTGCCTACTACAATGTAGTAAGACGTAAAGAGTAGTAGTAAGAGGCAATGAAGATCCAGTAAGTAATTGATTTTGGTAGTAGTTTATTACATTTTTCATGTTCTGAATATTTTTAGAAGTAATTTAAATTGTGAAAATACAGTTGTAAAATTATAGTTACCTGGGGTTCTGAGTGAACTGTTTTTTCTCTCTCCTTCTATCTAGAATAATACCACTTCAACTAAAGGATTTCTATCCCCAGGACCAAATAGCCCTAAATTTAAGAGTTCAAAGAAGTGTTTAGTAAGAATTATTTTAGTTTTCCTGCAACTTTTTAATTTTCATGTTTAGTCGAGTGACCTCTGCTTAATGGCTTTTAAAATTTATTCTAAGATTACAGAAATGGCTAAAGAATCCATGTCATGCCCAACAGAAAGTGTTTACCCAGCTTTGGTGAACTGTATCGCACCAGTTGACATCATTTTACCTCAAATTACATCAAATATGTGGTAAGGACTTAGATTGTAGCTTATACATAAAAATGCCACTTATTTAAGAGGAATATTTAAGTGATCAAGGTTTTCTTTTTTAAAAAAGTTTTTAGAAGGAACATAGCATTGTAACATTATGTAGGTTTAAGATATACATCATTGTAAATCAACATCAGATATCATTCATTAAACTTACTACTACCAGTGCAGTTCTTCCTTCACCATATAATTAATCCAGATTTTCCACTTTGAGCAAGATGTTCGTATTTAGAATTGATTTATACCCATTCTCCCATACATTTTGTTTTAGAAATAAAAATTCAACTAAGAAGATGGACCCAGATAGGGCAATAAAAGAAACATTTATCAATAATAGAGCAATGTATGTAATTCTGTGCTTAATATCTGCCAGGTATTGTGCTGTACTCTTTACAGGTATTTACTTAATCTAATAAAAATAAAGAATATAAATATTGTATTTGCTTTATCAGGATATTGTTTTTGTAGGTTTATCCACCAAAGTCACACAGATAATAAATAAGTCATAATGGAAATGAACTTTGGGGCACATATTGGATATCGTTTGTTTTCTGTACTATTGCTTAGGCCAGCACATACCAAACTCATATTTTATTTTAAATTAAATATTCATGTGCCTGTCCTTGAAGTAAGCTAGGGTGGGCCTGTCTAAATTATGATTAAGCTTACATCTGGAAATTCAACTGAGTGGACCCTCACAAATTAGAATGAACATAGGAGTGTATAATTATGTCATTTTTTCCTGTTTTGACTCATTCTTTATAGGGCAAGAGGACTGGGACAACTCATTAGAGCCAAGAATATAAAAACAATTGGTGATTTGAGTACACTTACAGCATCTGAAATAAAAACCCTTCCTATCCGTTCTCCAAAAGTGTCCAATGTAAAAAAGGCTCTCAGACTATATCACGAACAGCAGGTAAAAACTTACATGAATGAATCATATATAAGAAATGATCTAGCAGTATATTGATAGAAGTTTGTCTTTTAAACTCTTCTTGCTTAAAAACCCTACTTATTTTCTTCTTTTCCCTCCAAAGACAAGAATAATTTAAAAGATCACTTCAGAATTCCACAAAGACGTTTGCTTACTTATTTTGTACTGTTTTTGTGTAATGTACCTCTTTATTCTTTGAATTCTATTCTCTTACCCCAATCTCTTCTATTTCCACCAAATTGGTGATTGGTTCCATGGTTGCTGTTCATTCAAGTACAAATTTTTATAAAAATCTTACAAATTTGTAGTTGCAAATTTTTATTTTGATGTTCCCCATAACTGAATAATTTTTCTTGTTCTTCCTATCAGGCTTTTTGTCCATAAACATTTTGGTAATGGACATTTTTCAAAATTTTGATGAAAGTCAAGATTCTACTCCCCTGTAAAAGTATTTAGAAAATTTTGTACACCATTTCAGTAGATTAACAGACTCTTGAAACCTATTCAGAGACATTTATGTATCCATGGGCTCATATGAAATTATGAGTAAATGAAAATAGGGTATGCTAAAGATGAAAAACTAGTACTCTACATTAGAATTTCTGAGAAATATTTTTTAGCACCTCAGAAAGAAACCCTGAACCATTAAGCAGTCACTTTTCATTTCTACTATTAAGACAACCACTAATCTTTTTGTATCTAGATTTTCCTGTTGTGGAGATTTTTACAAAAATGGAGTGGTGTAACTTGTGGTCTTTAGTGATTGACTTCTTAACACCAGCATAATATTTTCAAGATTCATATGTATCAGTACTTCTAATTAAATGATATCCCACTGTATGGATATACTACATTTAGGTTATCCAGTCATCAATTGGTGAATGTTAGGGTTTTTTAAACCTTTTCTATTATGAATAATGTTGTTATGTACTTTGATATGCAAGTATGAATGCATTTTATTCCTCTTGGACATAGATGTTGAATTGCTGGGTTTTATAACAAATTCTAAAATTATTATTTTTCAATCAGCAATAAACTCTAGGAAGGTAGACAGAAATTGTAATTTTAAATGAAGTACATGTATTATTTAAACTTGGAAATCTCTACCTTAGATTCTATGTTATGCTCCTGAACTTGGGGGAAATAAGTGATTTTTCCTGGTAACCACTGATTATATTTCTTTAGAAATTCTTAGGAAATACTGTAAATTCTTGACTCTGAGAAAACACTGTATAATTTTATTTTTTTGTATTGTTAGTAGAGCATTGTTTCTTAACCAATATTAGCTAAGAAATCATGTGACTAGCTGTGGATTGTATTATATCAGATTGTTTTCAGTGGTAGTACTATTATTCCTATTAAAAGTAACTTAATTTGTTGGCTTTATTTTTGTTTTTACTGACCTGAATATATAATCAAGATGAAGTCTCGTGGGCTAGAAGAAATTCCAGTTTTTGATATTTCTGAAAAAGCAATAAATGGTATAGGAAATAAATCTCTCTCTCCTGATGAAGAAGGACTTGCCTCAGGTATATTTTAGCAAAATGCATTGTTTAATTTATTTACATGATCAACTGACTTTCTTGAAGAAATGATCTGCTGATTACGCTGTTTCAATTGACCATGCCCTTTGACAGTATTTTATGTGTGTGTACCAGACACCCCAGTACATGACAAATAACTGGTTTGACCTTAAGTTATTTGAAGCAGATATGTCTAGTTGCTTTTCTCTAATTGTCATCTAATATTCTGTAAAGATTGCAAATAAGGATATAAATTAAACATTGTCTGACTCTTTATTGGCACAGTACCAAGCTATGGTAGATTTTCTGTTGTTCTCGTAAGGAGCAGGGATACCTTAGCCTGCACTTTGAAATTAAAGCCTAGGCACCTATTAAAAGGAAATAGACAGCTGGTGGCCTAGCGGTTTAAACCCGGCATAGTCCACAGATGTTCCAAGATCCCATCTTCAAGACCCAAGACCAGGGAAACGAGTGATGAACAACTAAATAGAATAAGTGCTTCTTCCTCCTCTCTCTTCCTGACTGTCTGTTTACATGTCTTTTATTTCTGCCTGCACCTTTTCATTGAAAAACGTGTGTGTGTGTGTGTGTGTGTGTGTGTGTGTGTGTGTATACGTATTATATATGGGTGATGGCAATCGATACCATTGAAATGTTACCTAGAATTGTTTTAATCGTGCATTTTCTCTTTTAGATTTGATTGATCCTGTTCCTTTAGAAACTCCATTACCTAAAAATCTCGTGACACAAATTAGTGCACTTGCTGTTCAGCTGGATTCAGAAGATCTCCACAGTTATTCAGGAAGCCAGCTATTTGAAATGCATGAGAAACTTGGTGGCATGGCAAACTCTATAATAAAAAATCTGCAGTCACGTTGGAGATCAACAACCCATGAAAATTCCATTTAGTATATTTTTATGGCACTGTATTTGTTAATTGATAAACTAAGTTCTTAAATATGACACACTTTTAGAGGCTGATTGCTTGCAAAGTTGATAGCATTTTAAAACTTGCTGGGCAGTGATTTAATATGGAAGTTCGGTTTTAAAAGTTCGTTGTATAAGATTTTTTTCCCATGAAACGTTATCTTGACGTAATAGTTTCACAAAATTTAAACATCTTACTGAAATGTGAAAGCAACAACTAGAAACAAGCATATTTTATTTCACTTTTAAACTTACTGCATATACTAATGAAACATTTTATGTAGAATATCTTACTTTAAGTAAAATTGACATTTTTATTTGAGATTTTTTTGCTGAAGGCACAAAGTTGTTTATACTTGATTTTTTTGTTGTTAATTTATATTTGTTGTACCTGAGATTAAGAAATTTGTTCTTGATAAAAAAAAGATGCAAAAGAATTGGAACATTTTTTGCACATTTTTTGCATATGTCAACTTAGGAAAAGTTTAAAGAAAAGTGCTAATAGTTTCAACTTTGAGGGTTTAAAGTATTAAAGCAGAATTTACTAAGATTCCATTCATTTGCATTAGCAAATATTTGTGCAGCACAATTTGCCTGTGAAAATTTACTCTTATGAAACAGTATACATTTAAAATTGCACAACTGTTTGTACATTATGTATAGATTACAGTGTTTTTTAATTTATAAATTTCAACCTTCATTAATTGCATGATTTTTTTGCAGCTTCCTGTGAATACCTTTGTTTTGTTTGATAGAAACATATTTTGTATATATTAGGTACTGAGATATCAGTATGGACAATTGTGCTTTGTGGGCTTGCTGCAGATGTTCGTAGGGCACTGTATCTACAAATAAAACATAGCTAGTTTTTTACTTAGTTAATAGTTTTAGTTAAAACATGAGTTTATTTTCTAAAATCTCCGAATGAGTAATGTTATAGAAATGAGAAAGTATTTTGTAAAAACTTTGCTGTTCATTCTTGTACTTTCCTTATGTCATCTCCACCCTCACCCCCAACCCCAACCATACCCCACCCTCAACCATACCCCACCCTCCATTGGTTTGGAAGAGAGTGTCAGCTACTAGACAACATGCCTCATATTTCTTTTTTATGGGAGGTTTTAGAGTATTTTCATTGTAACTTGGACTGTAAGAAATCTAGAGTTTATCTGCTCTTTCCCACACCTAAAGCAAACTTGGAAGAAATTGGAAACTGTTATTTTGAAATATGTATGTTTTGCCTGGTTTTAAAAAAAATAGGGTGTATATAATTAAAACATTTGTAAATTTTGCCAATTAGTATTAGTGCCTTACTTCCCGTATTTGTTGTCTTCACCGTATATATATATCATTTATCCGAACAGAATGGGAAAGTGATCTTCTCAGTTTCACACTTTATTCAGAAGTAAGCCCTACTTGAAAGGATACGTACTATTTAGCAAGTCATAGAAATTTTAATCCTTTTTATCTAGTTAGCTCATATTCAGAAAGGGACCACCATCTAGTCACAAAAGTTAGTGACTTTTTGAAATCTAAGTATGAAAACCAAATACTGAGTATGGTTTTAAGAGAAATGCTGGGACTTTCATTGACTTTAGGATTATAGCTTGAAGAAATAACTAAAGAAACATGAGAATTTTAAACAACTATAGTTTTGGTTTGCATTATCTTTAATTCCCATTATATTTAACAGTAAAGAAGCACATTTTTAGTGAACTAATATGCATAAGAAGGGATATGTATGTGTGTTTGGAGGAATGTAAATTCATGACGATATACTTACTGTTTGTGTGAACTAAACTCTGCCAGTGGAATGAAGTTCTTGAAAAGGTTTAAGTGTAGCAGAAAATGTGACCAAAATCCCTGAGTTTGTTACAAGCACAGGTTAGGGCAAAATCCAGTTGCTAAATCTTTTTTGCTTATGTAGCTGTAAGTACATATTGAAAAGTACCATGCCTTATTTTCAATATTCTTGCCTTAAAATTTTCTGTAGGTTTTTCCTAAATGATTCTTCAAAAGCAGAAAGCATTATTATTTCTTGATAACCGTTCCAGTGTACTGTTTTTACTAGTAAAGTGAAACTGGTTTTTTTTTTTTTTTTCATGTTTCCTCATGGCTAATGAATTCTGGCAAATATAGTAACACTGGAATGTGATTTCTTACTGTGCATTTATAAAAAGGATCCAGTTGCATGTAGGAGCATAGTGAGTCATTCCAAAATACATTTCATATGGTGGATTTAAATTTTCACTATTTCAGTTAGCCCATTATTAAAGTCGTTCTACTATTTCATCAAGTTTGAAAACTAGTTGACAGCTTTTGCTCTAATTCCATATAGTGTAGGATAAGTTAGGTTAAGTAATAATGCTGTCATATATGTAGTTAAAACTAATTTAAATCTGACATTGCCCATGAATCCTTTTACTTCTGTACAATTTCAAAGTAGACATTCTTTTATATTTTTAAGAATCAAGATCAGCATAAAAAATTTAGATTATTGCCTAAGAGGAAAGTGTCAGGACAAAAGGAAGTCAAATTAGGGGAAAGTGGTAGGGTTATGTGTGTTTAAAATACACAACCAGATTTAAACAAAATGAAAATACGAACTATTAAAATAGCTGGTTTAGTTGAAGTAACAAGATCTGAGGTAAAGGGAGTCAGATTTTCCTTTAAGGATTCTTTCTAGTATGATTTGATAATTCAGGACAAAGACTTAGATGTCATCTCATTCTTCATAATTGATATTCTGGGAGATAATTTTTGTTTGCTAGGATTGGAAGCCATATCAGCAATTCTTGACATTAGGCTAGGTCTTGGATGGGGGTTGGGAAATGGCTGTTTACTCAGTGAATTTTGGCACTTGACACAGTGCCTCTCAATCTTGAATGTGTCAGAATGCCTATTCTGATTCTCAAGTCTGATTAGGTGTAATTGTTGAGGCAGTAGGTAGACCAAAGAGTCTTCACACTGTCAGGCTTTGGCAATCCAAGCTAAGATTTAAGTCCTCAGAATTGCCACAAAAGAAAAGCTACTGGATTTTTTTTTAATTAATAACTTTCAGATTTATGAATTGGTACAAACTGACCTTGTAGGCTTCAAATTAAAGTTCAAAAGTTTTAAGACAGTTATTAAGAGTAGAATTTTGCCATATTTGGAAAAAATATAAATTAGTTCTAAATTGGCAATTAAGTACTTCATGTTACAGAGACTCTTAATAACCAGACAATACGTCCTTTCTCATGAGTATATGTGGATTGTGTTCTGATTTTTTGGGGTTAATATAAAAATAGATTTTCAAATAATAGTCTCTGAATTTTGCTTCAAAGTTAGGGCGCTTCATTATTTTATTAATAAACAGACTTCCCCTAAGAATAATTTGGCTGAGTTGTGCCATGATAAGTTGTATCTGACGGATGTGCCTTGTTATACTAAAGTTCCCTGGTGTCTTTCCTGTTAGGCTACCTGTTTGAAAATTCCTGTCTCACTGCAGAGTGGGAGTTTGTGTGACAGTTGAATCATTGGGTGTTTCAAAGTGAGTTTTTCTTGGCATCTGTTAAGGTCTTACATTTCCTTCACATAAGTACTCTTAAGAACTGCCCTCATCCAAAGTACTTTTAAGAAAATATGTCCTGAATTTAGGTAATGATTTTTTAAATCGATTTATCAAAATGGTAGGCTGATAAGAATTGTGTTGTTTGCCCAATTAATGATGTGTCTACTATATACCAGGCTTTTTATGTTGCTTTTTGAAAATATTGATTCTAGTCTGAGTCATTTCCACTTGAAGATCTATTGTTAATAGAATAATAGCCTAACTGAGTTTGTACTCAGTTTTTTAATAGAATGTTAATTTTATGTGATCTTAACCATTTTTCCCAAGCCTTTCGCCAAAGTACAAAAAAGACCAAACATGAATTGCCAACCTGTAAATATTTCATCCCCTGAAATATACCATTAAAATAAGAGATCACTCTCCTTAGCCTAGACTACAAAACGGAAGGCAGCGCTTTAAATTGATGTCACATGGAAGAAAATCTACATAGTTTTTGTCCTCTAGTGGAAACATCTAGGCCAGAATATATGGATTAGTTGTAAAGCCATTTAGTATAGGGACAAACAGTCCTATATACTTTTGGCTGGGTGCCAGTGGTCCCTAAGTTACTCTAAAAGTACAATAATTGGTGTTCACAGATAACTTGAGTATTTAAAATACTTAGCACTGCTTCCCCCAAAAGCAGTAATTTTATTGATATCTAACAAAAACCGTTTCTTAAATGGATAAGTTGCATATAAATAAGATATTGACCTTCAAGGTAAAGTGTCTTTGTAGACTGGGAATTTTAAAAAGTGGAATGAATCCATTTTGGGTATAGACACTAAAAGGTGGTCGTTTAACTTACAGTTTTATAGAGCAAAGCCTCAACACGATGACCTGCCAGCCTATGCGCTGGTTTTTACACTTTCTAAGTGGTTGAAAAGGCAAAAGAGTAATTGGTTACATGAAAATACAGGAAATTAAAGTGTCAGGCATCTAAGATTATTTGTTTATACAGCCTTGCTTATTTACTATCTTCACTCTTTGCTGCAACAGGAGTCGATTAGCCTGACAGATTGTATATGGCCTCAATATCTAAGATTTGCTATTGGACCCTTTACAGAAAATCCACCAATCCCCATTATAAAGGATAGTTTTCATTCATATTTGTCCTGTAGTCTATTTCATTACTAGCTGGCAAAATGAGAATCTCCATTTCTATTGCCATTGTTGAGATTTTCCTTTATAAGACAGGTTCTGATTCTATTTATACCTCACAATTACTCAAACACATAGTACTGTCTAGGTAAACTTCCTTCTAATTAAACACTCAATACAGTTCTGTGTTTGTCATGGATATGAAAGGATCTTGCTGTGTGAGGGAAAGGCATCTGTCACTAATTGGTTAAGTCATATCTATGAAATAAATTATGGAGTTGGGAAGTTTGCTTTCTGTGTTGGTGAGCAATTGATGGCTTTCAGTATAAACACTACCTCTTTTCCTGTGAATAGACTTGAGTAATATGCATTTAGAAAAAGCAAGCCAAATCGGTCATTTGATAACCCTGTAAGAGTTTTATTCCAATCACTTGGTAAACTGAGATCTTAGTTTTACTTCAGAAAGTGTTTATATTTGATAAGTCAAATGACTGAAGTTGAAACTTCCCAGAAGTACTGGTAGATGGTAAGTTAGGTGCAGTCAATTTAATTTATGTAATGCTTTTTACAAAGTTTGAAGTATTTAGACCTATACTAAAAGTGTATTTTGGAGTTCATTATGATAAGATTGAGGGAGAATGATTCACAGTAAAGCTTCATGATATATTTAGAGTTGATTGTTAATACTTGCCTTTTGAAACATTTTTAAAGTTACGCACTTTAATCTGAAATAAAACCGTGAAAACTGAACAGTTGTGCTTTTTTGAGTTGTTTTAGTGAAATCTGAAATGAGTAAGAATAGCATAATCCAAATCTAGCATACTTATAGCGATGCCCTGGTGGCCTAGTGGTTTAGTATACACTGGGTGTTGTCCATATTTCAAGGTCCCGGCATTCCCAGGACCAGGGTTGGTGGGTGGGAGGGGGAGGAAGAGGACAAACTGAACAACGAAGTTAGTGTTTATTTACCTACCTACTCACCTTCATTCTTGCCTGCACCAACTCTCTGAAAACAAATCTTAAAAAAATATCTGTTCACAAACATGCACCATTCACATTCTTTTCTGCTTTTGGTTTTAAACAGATTCTGTCTTAATAATGTCTTAAGGGTTCCACAATTGCAGTAACTGACAAATCAAAATAAACTCGTGCTCCTTGTGATCAGTCTCCCCACTCAGACATGTCTCCACATCCTGCCCTCCACCACATCACTCAAGTGTTCTTCACCATTGTCCAGTGGGCTCTGCCACCACTTGCCCCCTACCTTGTTCCCTCCCCTGTTGGTAACCTCAGTACTATTGCAAGTGCCCAAGGTTTGGTTTGGTTTGGTCTGTTCCTTTGTCTATATTCCACCTGTGAGTGAGAGCATCTGGTATGTATCTTTTGGCTTATTTGTCTAATCCTCTCTAGATGTGTCCATGTTGATAGAATTTCATCTCTTCTAAGAGTTGTGTAGTACTTCATTGTGTGTATATATCACATTGTTATCCATTCATTTGACATTGCCACTTAGGTAGTTTCTATTTTAAATGGTGTGTGACTTTCTTGATTTCATTTTCTTCTAGTGTGTTGTTTGCATACAAAGATACAACAGATTAGTGTGCATTGATTTTGTAATCTGTCAATTTACTGTATTCGTGGTAGTTTTTGAAAGTAGGATTTTCTGTATACATATATATTCATGCCATCTTCAAATAATATACTTCCTCCTTTCAAATTTTGATTCCTTTTTATTTTTTTATCTTGGCGTAATTGCTCTAGCTAAGACCTCCAGTACAATGTTAAATAGCAGTGGTGCAAGTGGACAGCCTAGCCTTTTTCTTGAATGTAGCAGAAGGTTGTATTATGCTTTTTATCTCTTTGACCACTCTGTCATTTGGTGAGTTCAGTACCTTTAGGATGATTATTGATATGTAGCCATCTATTGCCATTTTGTAATTTGTCTTCTGTGTTGTTCCAGACAGTGCCTTTGTTCTCTTTCTCTTCTTAGGTGGGTTGGGTGAAGTTATGTTTTGATGATTTCCTTTTTTGTTTTCTTCTTTGCATTTTCCCTAGAGCTGTGTTTTAAGGTTGCATTAAGGTTAACATTAAGAATTCTGTGTATTTCCTGTTACTATCAGAAAGCGGATTAGTTTTATACTCGTTTTAACCAGCCACATTTCTGTTCTCCCCAGTTGTTGTTTTTTTTATTTATTTTGCTGTATTACTGTTTTTAAGTTGGGATTCTTTATAGAGTATCCTTTAGTTTTCCTTTTTTATTTTTTTTTTTGTAGAGCTGGTTTTGTAGTGATGAATTCCTTTAACTTATGCTTATCTGAAAAGGTTTTTATTTTTATCATTCCTTCAGTTTTAAATGATAATCTTCCAAGTATCCTTGGTTGAAAATTATTTTCTTTCAACACTTTGAATATATTGTGTCATTCTCTTCTAGTCCGTAGATTTTTAGTTGAGAAATCTGCTGACAGTCTTATAGGGACACCTTTGCATGTCACTCATTTTTCTCTGACTGCTTTTAAGAGTCTTTATCTTGTATTTTTGACATTTTGATAACTATGTGTCTAGGTATTGGTCTGGTTGGGCTTCTTTGGTTGGAACTCTTTGAGTTTCCTGTGTCTGGAGGCTTGCTTTATTTCTCAGGATAGGGAGGTTCTCAGCTATGAGTTCTTCAAATAGTTTCTTCCCCGTTTCTTTCTCCTCCCTTCTGGGACCCCTGTTATGCAAATATTGTTCCTTTCAATGTTATCCCATAAGTCTCTAATGCTGTCTTCATTTTTTTTTCATTCCTCTTTTTCTAAGCTGGTTTGCTTGAGTGCATTCTTTTGCCCTATCTTCTAGCTCACTGATTCTATTAGAGGCTTCATTCATCCTGCTCCTGAGTCCCTCTCTTGAGTTCTTTAGTTCAGCTAGCATATTCTTCATTTCTCTGATAACTTGCTGGCTTTTCTTTTTCTTTTCTATTGTTTTCTTGATTTCCATAAGCATGTTAATCACTGTTACCCTAAATTTATCCTCAAGTAGTTTGCATAAGTCTGTTGTATTCAAATTTTCTCCTGGATAGTTCATTGCGTTCATCGTTTCACCTATATTTCTCTGTCTTCCCTCTATTTGACATTCCATTCATGCTTTTGTGGGATAGGTTTCCCTGCAGTGATAGCTTTGTGTAAGGTATTGACTTACCCCATATAAACCTGGAGCTTGCTTTGAATACTGGGAATTCTTGAGTTTTGTGGCATCACCACTGGTTGAATTTGTACAGTTCTTAGGCAGACCCTATAGTGGGGCCTGAGTGTTCTACCTCTAGGGTAGGAGTTTGTGTGGGGGAATGCATGATAGTAAAAACGTATAAAGGATTTCCCTATTACTGCACTGATGAAATGGTCTAAGAAGCTGGATAGGCAGGAAAATGCAAACACTAGATATTGCCATGGTTTAAAGTATGTTAAACCTGATTAATATTTTAAGAAAATTAATAGGATTCACTCTAAGTTATAGGGCACTGGTGAGCTGGAGATGCAACAAGGTTAACCATGGGTTTGGGTTAATTACTTATGAGGCCAGGAGGTCATATAGCAGGTTCTCTACATTTGTATGTGTTGAATATTTTCCAAGTTTAAAATCTAGAGGATTTTTTTAAAGACTTATTCCCCATCTAGTTGCTTTTGGCTGTCAAAATCAGTTTAATACACATGCAAACACACCCATACACATACACTTCTGGGCTGCCTATTCTGATTATTCGTATTCCTTTGTCAATGCCACATTGTATTGGTCAATATATCTTTATAGGAAGCCTTGAAGTTAGATTATGTGAGTCCTCTTTGTTCCTCCTTATCAAGACTTTTGTCTTTTCGCGTTCCATTCCTTATATATGCATTTTAGTATCTGTTTTTCCATATCTACAAAAATCTTACTGAGATTTTTATTGGAATTACGTTGACTCTAAAGTCAAATAACTTATGCTGAATATAAAAAGGAAAAAATCTAGAGGACAGAAATATGATTTCATTCATGTGATATATAGACAAATAACAAATGAACCAAGTTAAACAAAAATAAGATTTTTAGTCTATAGAATCAAATTAGTGGTTGCCAGAAGGGAAGGGTGAGTTAGACAAGTCAACAGAAAGGGGTCAATTATATGGTGAAGGATAGAACTGGACTGCTGGTGATAAAATTAATGTATCAAATACAGATGTTAATTTATCATGGTGTACACCTTAAACTACATAAGGTAATCACTGTTCCTATAAAAACATTTTAAAAGATAAAAAATGTGTCTTCTTTGCAGTAACAACTGTTTTACCAGCTTTATAAAATGAGTAAGAGACTTTTAAACTAAAGAATCTGCTGTAAGTGAGACAGCCTGTACTTCAGGTTATCCCAAAATTTGGGGTGAGTAGGAAATCTCTAGTATACAGTGAGATTATTGCCCAGATAACCTGGATTTTTAACTCAATTTAGTGAGGATTAAAGATTTGGGAAGGGGAGAGTGGCTATCCCTCCCACCAACACAATGTTGAGGCATGGTCCACCTTTTTCTTGGGATTGTAAGTTTTATAAGAACACCAACTGAATGGTTTGTCACTCAAACCCCAGAATCTAGCACAGTGCCTAGTCCACCGATCATTTGCAAATGTGTGCCTCTCTTCACTAATGCACTCACTGTAATAGTAGTGCCCTTACTGTAATTCTCAGAGATACACTTTTAGGAAGCTTGAGTATAACAGTTCTACAGTAACATGAACAGATATTTTTAGAAATGCTACTCTTAACTTAAACCACTATTCTTGGCACTTTACCCTTTGCTAATTTAACATCTTTGCCGTACCACACGTGGCTTAATTATTTTAGTGAAGTCTAGTGTAAGGGATTTGCTTTCTTGAATATTTTACTTGCATATCTTAAAACTATTAATAAATAACAGTCACTCCATCAGTGTATTTATTGCAGAATTAAAGATTTTATTAGTTACTAATTCATCACCAGTTTATATAGTCAGCTTTATAACTTCGGAACTGGATTAAAAATAAAAGCATCAGCATTCAGTAAGCAAGGAAAAAGTGAATGAATATCTCTGCTATTTTTCTTTTAATGTGTTTGAGATGTTCAGAATCCTTATTTTAGGTATGAATTATTAATGTCAAACACCTTCAGATGGAGAAAAACTCGAGTTGATACAGTAATAATATGACATTGCAACTTTAAAATATCTATTCTGAAATTAAACATGTTAAACCCCAAAGGAAAAGTTGATAATGGCAATTTAAAAAGAATGACCCATATAAGTTTAATGTTGTCTGTTCAATTTTATGTGCAAGTCTAGAAAATAATGAGATAAATCTAATGTAATAGTTGGTAGATTAATAACACTAATATTTATTTTACTGGAGTATTATTGGTGTTCATATAGGAACAAATTAAGGGACGGTACAACCATAAATCATATTGATATAGAAAAACTATAAGCCAGCTTGAGAACTTGGGTAGTAGGTGGGAATCTAAACTGAAATGTTAACTTCAGGGTTTGTAGCTCCTAAAGATAAGCCTGAAGCTTTGAAATGCCTAAATAGCTTCAACATAGTTGGCTGGGAGCATGCCAGTCCTGCCAGTCCTCTGCACGGTGCCATACATCCAACCTTCATCAATAGCTTGAACGTTTACAATAGCATCCCCGTCTTTGAAGGACACTTCATCTGCATCAGCAGCCATATAGTCATACACGGCACGGAAGATTTTCTATTCGTGAAGATGGGAAAAAAAAAAAACAAACCGGAAAATAAAGAGTATATATTAGATTTGTAACAATTAGCCCAAACAAGTCATTTTAATGAAAGATCTCTTACTCCATAAATTTTAAGTTTCACCAAGAATGTGCAACTACTACTGAGAAAGTAAAAAGAGAAGAAAACTTTGCAAGTGTATATCTGACAAAAGATTACTACTCAGAATATATAAAGAAATCTCACAAATCAATATGGGTGGGGGGTGGGAGAAAGGGAAGGGGAGGAAGGCAAATAATCTGAATTCTTTAAAGAAGGTTTCACCATTCCCAGAAATATAAAAATAGTCAATATTTTTCTGTAAAAATATATAAATTATAAAATATATAAACTATAAAAATTATGATTTTATCATTTTTCTGTTGATTTGTAATTTTTAGGGTCCTTTCCTAGATGTCATCCTTTAAAAATTATATTTTCATAAATCCATATTTAATTACAATGTTTTGCTCTTATATGTCCTTTTTTGTGCCACTTTCAAAATTTACTTGATCTGTCTTGCATATTTAATCTTCCAAATAAATTTTAGGATTAATGTACACAAATTTTAAAAATAATTATAGGATTTTTGATTAGGTTTCCTTGAACTTATGAATATATTTCAAGGGAAATGACAACTTTATGACATACAATGGGTCTCAGAACTAAGATCTTTCTATGCTTTAGTAAGCATAGTTTTCTTCCTATAAATATTATTTATTTCACTCCAATATATTGGTGATATTTGAATTAGATCCAGTTTTAAATTTAGAGTTTTAAAATAGTCTGGTGAACTTCAAACATGATTTGACTTCTCTCTCCAACATATATTAAATAAGAGAGCTCGAATATATGACATGTTTATACATGTGAGGCACATACACAAATACGTATTTTTGAAGATAACTGTGAGTGTGAGAAATAAGCCTAAATTGATAACTTGTATTTTTTAATTGTTGAACAATGCTTTCTTATCAATTAGAGTTCTTCTGATATTACTGTTAACATGAGATATGTAGTGAAATTACATTATATAAAAGTTTGGTTTCAAAAAAAAAAAAGGAAAAGACGAGTACCTGTAATCATTTTGTACATATCAAAAAATTAAAATGATCTGAAGAAAGTGTTATTTACTCACTCCAGCAGTTGATGGGTGAGAGGGGATCGAGGATACTGTTGTCTGCTGGGTGGCAACCGAAGACGATCGTTGCTGTGGCAGCTCTGTGGTTTTTGCATGTTTATAAGCTGAAAGGAAGGGAAATGTGGGTTCTAAGAAGGAAAGCATGGCTAGACATCATTTCATCCGGTATCTCTCCACCATGCTAGTATATTCTTAACTCAAAGCCTCTCGTGTAGTAATTGGCAACAGTCATGGCTATCAAAGTCAGTGCCATCTCCTCGTACCTGTTGAGGTTGCAGAGAAAAAGATGCCCCCATTACTGTAGGTGGAGAGGTGGTGGTCGGCAGCTTCTGAGTGTTCTGACTTCTCCTCGCCCCCGCTGATGCTCATGGCGCTGGCGGATCTGGACTGCTCCCGGTTCCTGCGCTGAGCTTGAACTGGAGGAGACAAAATTGCCAGAGGGAGCAGCGATGACCCTTTCTTTACAACAGTAAGCCTGATAGTGACTGAGGCGCAGTCATTTGTTTTTTGGCAAGTATAATTTTAAGTCGACTTCCATGAGTTAAACCTTCAATAATCTTCTGATACATGGTTATCATTTTCATTTTCCAGATGAGAACTTAAGTAAATTAGAGAGGGACGTGCAACAGCGAAATGGTTCTGCGGGATTTTTAAATTCTGGTCTGTCCTTGGCTACTTTTTTCCTCCACCCTGCCCACTTTCCTGGCTCACCAAAATGACTCAGTAATAACATTTACGTTCAAATTCTACCTTCCACTTCTCCAGAAAGTCCTCCATAACTTCCAAATTAAATTAGATGTTCTTTCTCTGCTGCCCCACACCCACCACCCCTTCCTTGTTCACACCTTTACAAGTATACGTGCAGGGATATAACCACTGATTGACTGTCTTCATAAGTAGGCAAGAACATTATCCTCTGAGGGCTGTCACTACATATTGTTTTATTTTTTAATATGAATAGAAAGCGTAAAGACTTGTGTCTGTTTTGTTTAATGAATAATCTTTCTTGACATAGCTCAGAAAGTTGCCAAAGGTTAAATCTATTCACTTTTCTTTGCCTAAGGTTTTATTTTGTTTTGTTCTTATTGTTTCACCAACAGGAAGGCGTGCCGCATTTTAGTCTTTAAAGGAAATAAATGGTAATTATAATGGACCTGAAGGAGACTTACAACTGAGGCAGTAAACAATCTTTTCCTGGCTTGAACTTGTCTAGAAAATGAGTTTGGCCCACCAGTCAACAAAGTGTTTTTATGCCGAATGAGCAACTCATAAAACTGAAAACCCTGCAAGAAAGGAAGTTCACAGCCTAGAAGTTACTGACTCTAACCCACTAAATGGTGCCATATGCTTTTCACAGCATAACGTACCATTAATCATGTGTAAGCTTCGGGACTGAATGTTGTCTTCTGCTGGGTCATAGTCAAAAACGGAGCCAGGATTGGTACGCCAGACACGTAAACCTGGAAGAGAGATTAAGGATCAGAACAGATATCCTTCTAGTAACTCAAAAACCCAAGCATGAACTTAAACAACCATAGGCTGGAATAACAATTTAGCGAAGGTTGTTGTCGTGTTTTCTCCTTTCACACTTAATGAAAACACAGATTGAGAAATTTTACTCTGCCTTGATGTAGATAATGTCACTTTTGTCCTATCCTCCCCTTAACTCAGATTTGATTTCTTCCCCAGAGCTCATTTACCTGTAATAGTCTCCTGATCCTGGTCATTCCGTTTTTGCTCCATTTCCACCACTTTTCTCTGAATGCCTCGGTAGTTAATGTCACTAAAGTCCTGTGTGTTCTTCTTTACTCGTTCGGTGATAGGGTCTGTCACCACCGGTGTGAAGCAACCTTTATGTTTCTCAAAGTCTTCGTGATACTTCACCTGAAATTTCACGAATTGACTTTGTGAAAAGATGGCCTATCTTTTCCTTTTTCACATGTTCCAACAGTCTGGTCAAACAATCCAGAAGACTTCCTGACTCACCGTTGAGATGTGGCGCTGGGTCTCCCTCACCCGGCGCATCTCGGGCGTGTCCAAGACGTAGGCAGCTTTGCCTTGAATTTGTTTCCGGAAGCTATCAGAATAAAGAACCTGATCGAGAAGAAATTAGAAATGAATACAGGTCATCGAGCTGTACTCACTTCTGAATCCTAAAACTTCCAACCGAAAGAGATGAAGGAGTCAGTGTGGGAAGTTTGAGTCAATCACAGGGCCCTGGGAGAATCCTGACTAATGTTTGAAGCAGGTTAGCAGGAAGGCTGACTGGGCTCACATCAGGCGACAGGATTTGACTGAAATGTTGACTTTGAAAATGTCACTTTCATTTTCAAAAGAAAAGGGCCACAGAATAATTTGGCAAGGAAAGGGAAAAAGCGGTCTCTTGAACTTGCTGGAAATTATAGCACCAACACCAGCATATCCTAAGGTGTTTGACACTACAGATGGTGCTGATATTTGAACTACTCTTTAAAAAAAAAAGATCTTTTTTTCTTAGGTCCAGATTTTATAGACCAACATGTTAATAGAGAAATCAAAGTCCTGCAGACACAGACACTGCAAAATATCAAGGCCAAAGAAGGCATCCATTACAGAGTATTACCTGTCTCAGAGTACCTTAAAAATAAAGGAGAGCAGATTAAGGAGATTAGGAAAACATTTTGTTATGTTGGTTATGTAAGACTACCTCAGCATCAATCCAGTAAGAGAGAGAAAACAATGACGATTAACTTGTTATGTCTTAGTATGATCATTTGGAATTTAAAAGCACATGGTGTTAATTTTAGTGTCAATTTCTAGATGAATCAGAAAGTGCACTTTTTTATGGTGTTAAAAGGTTACTTTCCAAGATGTTGCATTTCTCTTTTTTTTCATTTTAGTGTGTTTTTCAGTTGAATGAGAAAGACATATTTTTATGATGTTAAAATGTTATTTTCCAAGTTGTTCTTTTTAATCCTAGAAAATACCGAGCTAATGTTTTCTTGATTGCGCTTAGCTCTCTCCATCTCTGGAGTGACAGTTGTAGGAGTTGCTTTTCTCATGTTCTCTTTGTACAACACCTAGAGGAGCCAAGAGAACATCCAGACATCAGAGAGCAGAAACCCCATTCGGAAAACCATCCTCTAGCTGGTGTTATGGCTCGATTATGTCACACTCTTTAAGAAACACCTCAGGAAGACAAAGCTATTAAAATGTTATTGTATGAAGCAAAAGATGAAGAGAGAAGTATAATCAGTTTGAGCTGGTGGGGTTCATCTGTTGTTTATGGGTAGATCTCAAGAAGACTTTTTAAAGATAAACACAAGTTTGGGGGGAAATGGTGAGATAAATTAGTGGTATTGCTGTGTTTGCCAGGCTTGTTAAAAGTTTTACAATTTCTTTTTCCCTCCCTGAAATACCGAGCTAAAGTTTTCTTGATTGCGTTTGACGCGTTCCATCTCAGGAGTGCAGGGTGTGGGGGTCGCTTTCCCCAAGTTCTCTTTGTATAACACCTGTGAGATACAAAGTTGGACCTCAAAGTCACTGGCAGCAAGATTCGGGCTTTTTAATAGAATGCAATGCCAGGGAGAAAGCTCCAGGTTTAATCTATGACTATTAGTGAGACCGGCTCCCCAAAAGAAAGCTTAGAAAGACAGTTAATGGCAATGGTAAGTGTAGTTTGACATTTAGAGGAGATTCTGACTAACTGGCAGTTTTGTTTGTTTATAATTTAGGATGGAGTTAGGAGCAGGCCAAATGGCAGGGGTTATTGTGCAAAATTAAATGCAGATTTGTTTCTCAAGACAATACCGAGCTAATGTTCTCTTGATTGCGTTTGACTCTCTGCATCTCTGGAGTGACAGGGGTTGGGGTGGCTTTCCCCACATTTTCTTTGTACAAAACCTATATGAGTCCAATGGATTCCAAAAAAATCAAAAAGAAAAGAATAACAGTTACCAAAAGATGAAGTGGAACAGATAATTTGTTAGGAGGCAGAGGGAGTCAAACCACATTTGGGCAGTGAGGTTAGAGGGAAAGAAATAAGTTTCTAAAGGAAATGGAATGTAGTTACAGCAAGACACACATTTCTAAGATAGGTTCCCGCCGAGGAATTCTTGCAAGACAGAAGTGCAGCTGTCCAAAACGGGCCAGGGACCTTCATTCTACCGCTTGTCTATGAATTTCAAGCACCTGATAGATCATCTGAACAGGATTTAGGGCCCTTGACTAAGAAGGTTGAGGCTGCTTCCTATGGAACAGGGGAGTTTGGACTTTGCTGTAACCCTTAAACTCATAGACACATTAGAAAAACCAGGGGCCCTCAAACAAGAAAAGGATTTCTTCTTTTATCCTTATCATATCATCTGTGTTCTGCCCCTTTAGTTTAGTACAGCATCATACTTATTGGTAAGGAAAAACTGTTTTCGGCAATTATTTTCATGGCATCTTATTTCAATAGGAAACAGTGATATAATAAACCTTCAACCTCGATTATCACCTTCAGTGTCATGCTTGGGGACCCAGGAGATTTGGGAAGTGGCATTCGAGAGGAAATACTCTGTTAAAAGTAGGGATTCTTAAAGTGGGGTCCCTGGGTGGTAAAGTCAGTCACACTTGAGAATGGGCAAGAAATACAACAAATTTCCAGACTCCACACCAGACCTACAAAATGAGAATCTGTGGGGGCATGACTCAGCCACTCAGGTTCAACAAACCTCTGGGGACTCTGATGCACACTAGAGCTTTGGAAGCACTGCACTCAAGTATTGGAGACACCCACAGACAGTGCGGGTATAGGGGGCCACAAGACTCCTCGTGACATCAGTAAACATCGTTACCACACAAATCCCAACGAACGTAACATTGCAGCGCACAGGCGAACAGGAAATAGTTTACTAGAGTTAGTAGTTAGAGACCAAGATAAAGACTAAAAACAAAAAGAACTAAAGTTGTTAAGAAAAAAGTTTGAGTAACACTTTTCTTTTTAAGTATGTTGATAATCATTTGCTAAAACCACTACTGGATCTTAGTTTATGTCATTATCCTTGAAGAAGAGGATCAGGGCTCTTTTTCACAAGGTATCTTTGTCCAAACCTATAAGATAAATTAAAACCTGAAGCCATAGATATAAAACCACAGTAAGAACACAACCCCAATGCACCAGGAAAGAACCTCCTCACCCCTACTCTGTCCTCCCCCAAATAAAACAAAGAGACCTTGTGGAGAGAGTGGATAGAGAGCAAGTTTGGGGAAAGATGAGAAAAGGATGTTTTATGGGAAAACTCATGACTTTCTGTTATTAGAACTATAAATTATGGATTAAAGCACTCGTTATTATGGAGTTAAGGCTAGGAGTAGCCCTATAGGAATGAAGAGTAAAAGTAATCAAGAAGTTCACAAAATTTAAGTTGTCTTTTAAAAGTAGGATTAATATGTAGTATTTTAAGTCATTAAGGAAGTAGTTTTTCTTTTCTTGCCAAAGTACCGAGCTAATATTTTCTTGATTGTGTTTGACTCTCTCCATCTCTGGAGTGACAGGTAAAGGAGTTCCCTTGCCCATGTTTTCTTTGTATAACACCTGTGTGATGAGAAGGCATCCAGAAAAATAAACGTAAGTAACATTTCAATTGTGGTGAAATTTTAAGGGTGAGTTCAATTTCCTTGACACAGCAGTCCGAGGAGCCAGGACTTACATGCTGACAAGACGTCACAAATTACTTTAATGGCAGCTATTCTTGGGGAGGGAAGACTGAGTCTAGGACAGCAAGGACATCAGCTGCTGGGGAAAGGCTAGCGGAATTATCCATGTGATTTTTTTTCATTACTATGAGTCTGATGTATCCTGAGCAATCACATGGAGGATTTAAGATCGTTAGAATTAGGTTTTGTTATCAAAGCCAACTAAAAAAGACAAGTCGTTTTAAAAATATGTTTAAATACTGGAGTAAAGTCAGAATACATTGAAATAAATAAAAACCCATAATAGTATCAGAGAAAGGCAAAAATATGTTCTTTTGCTAAGAGAGGCATATTAAAAGCAAAGGAAGGGTAGTGGGTTCAGAAAAAAAAGAATAAATATTAATCATTGAATTGATTATGAGGTTAAATGGCATCTTCTTTCCCCTTTCTTTCCAAAATACCGAGCTAAGGTTTTCTTGATTGTGTTTGACTCTCTGCATCTCGGGAGTGATGGAGATTGGAATTCCCGTTCCCAGGTTTTCTTTGTAAAGCACCTGTGTGACAAGAAAGCATCCAGAACAAATGCAATCAACTATTCACTATTTCCTTCTTTTGTGGAGCACTTGGGTGTAGAAGGGTGAAGAGAAAGAGAATGAGTTAGAGGAAGGGAAATACCAGAAGCTTCTAAATCCAACCTGTATGAGCCTAAGACATCCTTAAAAGCAAGGAATGCAGGAAAGAGCAGCAAAAACTAAGAGACATGAGAGGAAAGTATTGTTATTTTGGTTTGTTTGAATTAATCTCTGCGCCGAGCAACGGAGAGTACCAGGAAAGGGAAAAATTAGGCCTCCCAGCTTGTTATGAGGAAGGGAAAAGGTCTAAAGACAGAAGGAGAACCAAGGGTGTTATTTTTTTATTTGGAAATGTTATTAATAAACCACACATGGGTATCTGAGTTTTATAAACATTCTAAATCTGAAGATACATACACACAACTTTTTCAAAGAATTTTCAAAAAATGTAATTTTTAGTTTGGGTAAACATATTGGGAAGAATTAATTATTTTTAAGGCTAATGAAAAACAGTGGTAAGATGCTACCAAAAAAAAAAAAAAAAAAGAAAGAAAGAAAGAAACTTCGGATTATCTGTACAAATACCAGGAGAGACAGAGCATGTTAGAAGTCTGATCATTGCAGATCAAACTTTGTCACTTGTCATTCAGATCACATTTGCCAAAGCAGCATAAATATGGGTGCTTAGACATGAGAATGTTAGGCTTTTAAAGCTGCACTATACTGCTGAACTCTTTTTTCTTTAAAGTCAAATTATTATATTAATGTTTCGTCAAAATAGGGAAACTGATTGATAGGAATGGCAGCATTAAGTTGGGAAAAAGGCATGTCAAATTTTTATTGGGATAAGTTGATTAGATTTTTAAAATATAGTCATTAATCTTTTAAAAATATTTTATGTTAGAAGGATTTTTTTTTTTCTTTTAAGTACCGAACTAAAGTTTTCTTGATTTTGTTTGACTCTCTCCATCTCTGGAGTGATGGGCATCGGGGTCCCTTTCCCAAGGTTTTCTTTATACAACACCTGCAGGACACAAGAGAGCATCCAGAGAAAACAAGAGCAGTCAAAACAGTCCTTTCAGCTATTTTGTTGGAAGCCTAGTGGGAGACTCCAGACAAACAGAACAGACAAATCCACTAAAGGAGCCTATCTTTTCAAGCACAGATCCAGATGAGAACATGTAGCTCCTTAGCAAAGTATCATCGTATCTGATAATCAATTTTTACATAAAGACTGATATGAAATGCTGTTTCCTGTTTTAGAAATTATGGCAAGAATTGAAATAATGTCATGAAGCCCCTAAAAGGCTTAGTGTAGAATAGAAAGATGGTTTTTAAGTTAGATTGGTAAATTATTTATTTCCCCTCCACAGATGATTGGTTGTATAGAATAACAGATATTAAAACTCCAACCCATATCTATACAATGGCAAAACTGGTCTTTGTTGAATAAATTCAACTTGTAGATTTCAAATCTAAAACTCAATGTTTAATATGAAAAAACTTTATTTTCCATAGCATCTTAAAAGTTCTAAGCATCACTGGACCATTTTGCTTAAAGCAACATGTGCAAAATTAATATAAACAGTTAACTTAACTTCTTTCCAGGCCCATCAGTATTATATTTCAAATAGATATAAATAATAGTATACTTACTCTAAAACAGAATAAAATACTTAAAAATAATTTTGAAAATTAATGCAAACCCCCCTCCAAAAAAGAAAGAAACAAATCAAACCCACAGGGAACATAACACTTCAAAACAGATTAATTTACATTAAAAATATAAATGAAGTTTGTTAGTGAATACCAGTTAAAAACAAAGCAAAACAAAACAAGAAGACAGGACCAAACAAAAATTACTAATCCAATTATGTGAAAGAATCAAACCTTCAGAAAATATTTAAACTGAAAAAAATATTTTGAATCAAACCTTGCCCTCAAAAAAAAAAATTGCAGCTAAATTTTCCTAATGACAATTGATTCTCTGTCTCAGGCATAAGTGAATCTAAGATGCTGGTTAGAAGTTTCACAGACTATTTGACCAATCTAGAGGTTTTCAGAAACAATAGTAACAAAAGAGAAAATAACATTAACTGTAAATTGATCAGAAAGTCTAGATTTATATTTATGGAATGACTTATTTAGTAAAAATATCAAGAGAAGAGTCCTTTGGGTTTTGATAGTGAGCGATTTTCTGTATCTGTGCTGCTTTATCCAGATAGGCTCTAGATGAAGGTAACCCCTACTCCCAAGCATAAACAAGCTGTTTCTACATGTACCCTCAAGTTTAGTATCTTCTCTTGCATCGCTAACTCAGAAATATTGAATAAAAAGTGTTTCAAGTAAATAAATGCTTCAGTGTTTGCATTATTTCAAACATCAGTTAAACTTCAAAATCTCAGCAGTAACATAAAAGGCGAAAAAGAAAAGGATAGGAACCAATTATAAGTTTTAAGGGACTATTACAGGAAAAACAAATGTTAGGATAAAAGAGTGAGTAGAAGAACTGGAAAAAAATGTATTTGGTTGATGAGATTTGATAGAAAGGAATTGTTTAAACTGATTATTTTAAATGGATTAATTGTGAGAAGTTTTGTTTCATAACGGTTATTATCTTTTTAATATGGAGTTAAAGGAGATTTCTCCCAAATACCGAGCTCAAGTTTTCTTGATTGCGTTTGACCCTCTCCATCTCAGGAGTGACAGGCAGGGGGGTTCCCTTGCTCAAGTTCTCTTTGTACAAAATCTGTGTGCATAAAACCAACAACCAAATCAGCCTGAATCCACCTTTCAGGCAGATTTCATGTTTAAGACAGTCTCTAAAGTGTTTTTGTTCATTGTTTCCACAATAATGTAAAACAGACCTAAGTCACTGTAAGAAATAGAACAACTGCAGAAAACCTTTGGAACTTTTAGTCACACTTGGCGTGATGTCTCTAAGTGACCTGAATACAGACACCTGCCAGGCACAGGCAGGAGTCACACAGGCCTCAGAGAGAAAGATCAGGCCACATTAAACAGCACTCAAGTTGACTGAAATTATTTCCATAATGAGTTGTCGGTAACACTAAATTAGGGAATCAAAAAGACACAGAGCAAGAGAGAGGTAGGGGGAACAAAATAAATATTTATAAATATTAAAAATAAAATAAATATTAAATTTCCTTGATTCTGAAAATATTTCATTTATCTTTTGTGATATACAAAATAAAGCAGAGTCAAAAAATGTATATTTGAGTTATTGTATCATGCTATGTTGTCTTTTGAATGAAAATGTAAAAGAATCACTTCTTTTACGAAAACTGCAAACACAATAAATAAATCAGTCATAATAAATAGAAATAAAATTCTTGATTAACATTGTCTTTTTGAAGGGGTGTTAGGTTTTACTTTTGACTTGTACCACACTAGTTAGAAACACCTATGGTTATTATAGGAGAAATTGAGAAGGGAAACATTGAATATTACAGGTTTTTAAGGAAAATGATCAATAGCTAAGTTTTAAGGAAAACACGGTTAAAATTTCACACCAACACTAAATACTAAATTAGATTTGGGTTGAAAATTGAAGTAATATTTGATATCATTTTCATTATTTGAACTTAGTAGTTTTATAGGAAGAAAAATCTTATATTTTTAATGTGTTAACTATATTATTTTAAATAAGAATTAATGGTTTTTATTTTTGCCCCCTAAGAAGTACCGAGCTAAAGTTCTCTTGATTGCGTTTGACTCGCTCCATCTCTGGAGTAATAGGTGTTGGGGTTCCTTTCCCCAAATTTTCTTTGTACAAAACCTGCGAGATACAAAAAAGTACCCAGAAAACATTCAAAATAAGAACCAAGGTTAAAGAAGGGAGAAAATTAGAGGCAGGCAAGGATGTGTGTGAGGAGGGAGGTGGGTTTTTTTTGTGTGTGTGAGTAATGCTTAGTAATGACAATGCTTTTACTTTTTACTGCACAACTTTAAAGATGAACTCTAGAATGCTAATTGTGGGTACAAAAACACAACAGAAAGCATTGTTATATGATATAAATAAAATGATGAAGAATCTTGTGTTATTTTCCATTTATAGCATTTCAAATCTGAGTACTCCAATTTGTTAGTTACATTAGAAAAGGGAGTTACTTTGTACAAATCAAGATAATTTTGTCAGATCATAGCACACACACACACACACAGCATTATTGTTAGATGTTATTTTGTTGTTAAGAATGATGGGTTATTCTGGTCATTTAAAAATGAGAAACCAAATTTCTTGTTTTTAATACCGAGCTAAAGTTCTCTTGATTGCGTTTGACTCTCTCAATCTCTGGAGTGACAGGAGTTGGAATGCCTGTTCCCAAGTTTTCTTTGTACATAACCTGCAGAAGACAATTAGAGTACCCAAAAAGATAAAATGAGCACCAATACTTTGTTTGGATTATAGCTACATGTGAGTTATTTGGTGGAAACTAATAAAAAATAATCTAGCTTTCAAGTATAACACTCAATAAACAAGGAAAATAAATTCCACAAATGTCTACATTCTCCCTTCAAAAATAGCAATTTACTACATTGAAAACTATAGAATTGCACATTTTCTATAGTCAACACTTAGTACATTCTGAAAATACATTAAAGGGTGGCAATATATTAGCATTAATAGCATCTAGCACTAAGCTCTTGAATACAGCAGGTCCACTGCAGGTTTGTACTTTGTAATAGGTTGCTTGATTTAAAGTATTGTAATCATGTGATATCCTATTATTTCAGGGTGGTGAGCATTTTTTCTTTGCTTTATATTTTCTACTGAAAATTTCTAGTTGGCCCCTAGTGTCCAAGTACCCTTAATATGAGGAGATTTATGCACTTTATGTTGAGGGGAAGAGCACCTTTCCCTGAAATTTTTGCTGGTGATTGCTGCATCAGGTAAACTACTGATTTTTTGACTGGGGAAAGTCCCTAATTGTTAGGGGTAGTATCAAACAACTGTTTCTTTTAATAAAGAGTGAGGAATTTCTCAAAATTTTAATCTCCATCCCTTTCTCCCCTCTTCATGTTAACATTAAGAATTCTTTTTAAATAGATGGATTTTATAGTGTACTAAAGCATGGGATGGCAAGGTACAACAAACCTCAGGATTTGTGTCATCGATTAATTCATAAAATCACTGACAAATTGGAGCTGACCTCATTATTTTGCTAGGAAATATTTTTTTTTGATAAAGGAAAGGTACAGATAGGAAAGAAGATAAGTAGGTAAGCAGGTAGGAAAAGAGAGGAGAAAAACCCCTTTTTTATTTTTGTTTAGTTGTTCATCATCCTAGTTGTTCCCCTCTGGGAGCAACTGTGCCAGGACAGGAACCTGGATCCTTGGAATGTACATGGGCTGCACTCAGCTGGAGGTGGTGGAACCAACCACTAGTCCACTAGGATGTGCCATGCTAGGAAACGTTTAGGGATCTCTACCACCTTAATGCAAAATTGTGTTTATTTACCCAGCAAAGCAGCAGAACTGATTATGGACAACAGACCAAAACAAAACCAGAGAAAGGCAAGCAGTTACAATAGAAAGTGACAACTATGGACTAGTTTTCTTGGATTAGTGGACACAACATTCTAAGTGAAGTTTTTACTACAAGGATGCCAGAGAAATAGCAGGGAGTGAAAAGGGAACAAGATCTAAATAATATAAATGACTTGCTAGAGAAATATGCAGTGACTTTCTTGTAATAGAAATTAAATGAGAGCTCAGATCTTTAGTGACCTGAGAATCTCTTAAAACCAAGGTCCTCACCTTTTATTGGTCATAAAGGATTCTCAAACTTCACTTATTCTCTTGCCAATAGTCAGCATTTGCTTAGAATCTGTGTGTGTGTATGTGTGTGTGTGTGTTGGGGGTTGGGTTGGGTAAAAACAGAACTACTTAAATACACGATCTGAAAAAAGGTGTTTTTAAGGTGGTATTTTTAGGTGTAAGAGTCCCCAGTGCCCCGACCGGGCAGGTGCCTGAAATTCCAGTTAGAGAACAAGCTTTGTGGGTAGGTGAGAGTCAGCACCTTAAACATTCCCCGAATTTACAAGGAGATAGCAGAGAACATAGGGCAAAACTTTTTGAAAGGGCAGGGAGAAGAATACATAAGCTTCAGAAGTCTACTTAGGGTCTTCCTGGACAGTGAGAATGTCCCGACGTGTACATATACATATGTGTACATACATACACACACATAAACAGATATAATTACATTTAATTTTACTTTTATGTTTATGTGTATATGCTTTCAGTAAACTAATTTGCAATCATCCCAATAACCTTATTACTACTGTCAGCACATTTTATTTTAGCAACTGCAGTTATGATGACTAATCAAGAAGCCAAATCCCTTCTGCTGCTTGATTATGTGTATACAGAGGGTTTTTTTATCTACTTTTGCAACCCTAGTGCACCTCTCAGGACTGATGGAGGAGTCATACCATCCCCAAGGCACAAGAAGAAAGAGGAAAGAGGAAGAAGGGATAATATGCATCTCTGCTAAGAGAAATAGGGAAGTAGTAGTTTGCAAAAAAAAAACAAAACACATGCTAAATGTAAGGTTGCTACCGAGCTAATGTGCTTCTGAGTCTCCTTGACACGTTTCACTTCCGGCAGGTCAGGGATTGGGATTCCTTTTCCAACTGCTTCCTTATATTTCACCTGCATATATACAAATGGGAAATGAAAGGTATTACTACATGCTAAATGGTTATTCATCCCAACACGTGTGGGTGTTTGTTTAGCAACCCCTCAATTTTTTAAATTTAAATAACACAAGTCCTATACTTAGTGTGAATGTGGTCAAGGACAAGGACACTTGGTCTCCCCCTGATCACTTTGGGGTTGGGTAAGAGCAGAAGTCCATTCTTAGATTATGACCCCATGTTTTTCCCAAGCTTGCCAATGTTGTCGTACGTATCGGTTCATTTGACTACGACAGATACTGTCAAATATATCCAGAAAGGCTGATTCTTTGACTCAGTCATATTCTACATTTTTACAAGTGACAAAGGGTCACTCCTCGACCAACCTTTAGTCAGACTCTTCTGAACCCTCTTCCCAACAAGGACTTTAGTCTATACATCCATGTCTTTATAATGTCCAGTCTTAGCAAGAACCCTGCTTAATCAGTTTAGCCACCTTTGGTATCTTATCATCTTGATATCTAACTAAATCCTTCACCTTTCTCCATGCCCAGTGGAGTGTGATTGTGGAATCCTAGTAAGAATCCTGGTAGGCAGTTTTAGCCACATAGCCTCCATACCCCTGCTGTTTCCTCTGAGTAATTTCTATCCATGGTCCTCTCCCCACCCTCCTTGGTCCTGGCTCTGAATTCGCTTTCCCTTGTTTTACTGGAATTAAGTCCAATTCTATATAGAAATCTCTTTTCCCTTATACTGCAATAGTTCTGAATTAAATCTAGTTTTTTGACTGCTTAATGTTCAGCTCTGGTTTACTTTGACCCAGGCATCTTCATGTTCTGTATCTAAATCTCTCCTCAAGAAAACAACTGCAGCACTGCCCTACGAGATGACCCTAACCACTGGCACATGTTTTAGAAATTAAAAATGTTCTGGTGAGAGGTTTGAGCAAACCTCAAACACAAACGCAAATTATCAAAGGGAGGCAGAAAACACAGAAAATGAGTCTAGAGTGGATGACTTTACCGAGCTAATGTGATCCTGTGTTTGTTTCACTCTCATCATCTCTGGTGTCTTTCCAATCGCTGTTCCTGGTGAGACGTCTTCTTTATATAAAACCTGGGCATTCAGAATCAGGATGGTGTTACAAAGAAGAAAGGAAAACCCAGCAATTCCTGGAGAAAGACTAGAGAGCATGACTTGTGTGGAAATGAAAGACACTAGAGAACATTCTTAGGCAAGTTCAGGAGTATCATATCATGTCTTCCATGTCAGCATCACTAATTGAAAGAACAAATACAACAGATCACTTTCCAAGCTTGAGTGTATCATACCATACGATTACAAGATGAGAAAACCAGAAAATGTTGATTAAATAAAAACCCTCCCAGATAAAACACAAAATCCATTAAAGAAATGTGAAATCAGTGGGTTACTTTGTGGGGTAGGAAATAATAAAAGAAATCACAATATCCAAAAAAAATTCCATCTTCTTGGAATAAGACCACACATGTTATTGTTGTGGGATTAAAATTTTTTAAAGAAATGAAAGTTACTTTGTTAGAAGATTTAAGTTGTTATTTCAAATGATCTCTGGAGTGATGATTTTAGAGCAAAGTATGGAGAATTTTAATACCCACCAGTATTAACTGGGGAGGTTAAGTGTTAATTGTCTGAATCAATGTGTGGCTAGTATGTTTTTAAAGAGGACAATGGAATTATTTGGTTAGCATTAAATTGAATATAAATAGTAAATATACCGAGCTGAAATTCTTTTGATTTTCTTTAACACGCAGTATTTCTGGCGTGTCTTGGACAACTGTAATTTTTCCTTTACTGTTTTTAAGATCACACTGGTATTGGAGCTATGAAGAAAGAGTAAACATCTTGTTAAAATTTCAACATTGTTTTTCTATATTTTCAATTGTCCTAAGTTGTGTAAAGGAAATTAAAATCCTATATTTAGGAAAAAAATTTCTGTGTTATACTAATGATCTGATAGCTAAGATAAGTCTTTAATAAGAACCTGTGGAGAAACTAAGTTTTAAAAGTCCTAAAACTTATAATGTGTCATACTAGGTTTTTGAATTTTTCAAATATATCTTGTCTATAATTAATTTTGAAAAAGACAGCTGTTCATAGTAGTAGAACATGATGTAGTTCACATTCAGTGACAGGAAGGTGCCAACGATGTCACATATAGGTCTTTCATGGTATCGGTTAGGATTCAAAGTTCAGATGGGCCTGAAGAAGAATGGAGCTGCAGGAGGGAGCGGTGGAGGGCTGCTCCCAGCCTATTGTGAGTAGAAGGGGCACCAAAGCCTGTGTGCCCAGAGGCATCCCCACTGCTCTGTCTCATCCCAGTGCCAATGGGCTGTGCCTGAGATTCAATAAATACTCACAAGGCTGAAGTTCTTTTGGTTCTCACGGACTCTCTGCATCTCTGGTGTGTCCAAAACAGTTTCATAATATGACATGGACTTCTCAGCATCCTCCTTGTATTTTTTCTGGGAATAGATTTCAAGAAAGAAGGGTGGTGAACACCACAAGAAAATGGGCCTGGGGGAGACCAAAAATAGCCCTTCTGGCTCCAAAAAGTCTTGGTAATCTCTTGACTGCTCAAGGCTGTTAGGGAATTATATACAAAGCAGAGGACTCTTTCCAGGAGAACTGAGCCCAGGCATTTAGTAGGAGGTACTGTCATGACAAAACTGATATAGGGAAGCCCTTGCTGGCTGGTCCACATGAAGGAGGTTACAATCAACAAAGAAGAGCGAGATACCTACATGATACCTACATACCTACATGAACTAGACTATGCAACAGGTTGGTGGAGAAAGCAGGAAGGTAAAGAGTCCTCAGCAAGACCTCCTGAAAACTGGCCATAGCTGGTGAGAGTACATTTTGTTGAGCTCTCAAGGGCTAAAGTCAGGAACACTCTCCCTGGGCCTCCCTGACAGGTGGGCATTTCTAGCAGGAATTTCAAGAACACAGCTCTGACGCTACAGACACTGGTCTGATAGGACCAGAGGTTCTACTAACAGACATGGGCCGCCACTGTAGCCAACAAACTGACCAACTGGCCCATCAAGGACTGCTCTGAGCTGGCCATCGTTTTTCTTCAGCTTTCCCATCACCTCCTGGTCTTTGGTCCGAGAGATGTGCCCACAAGGGTTGCTCTCCCAGACACCTTCCAGGTCACTCCCCACAACTAAATGAAACATCTTCAGTTATAGCAGGTCTCCAAATAACATTGTTTTTCCAATGCCATCCTGTTCTAAAGTTGATGAGAAAAATAATAATCTATGCCTAGAGGTGAACACTGTGTCTGTGTGGGTTTTCTCTGGATATTCCATTTTCCTCCACATTCCAAATATAAGCCTGTTAGGTTTAAAGGTGTGTCTCACTTGTCCCAGTCTGAGTGAGTGTGGCTGTGTATGAGTGCAATGGGATGGTGTCAGAACACAAGTGTTTTGAGCTGCAGGGATAAACTCTGGCCTCCTGAGACCCTGAATGCGAACAAGGGGTTGGAAAGCGAATGGGTGAATTCATAAAGAAATGAATACAAATAACTGTTTAATATTTGAAGTGTTTGCGGTCTTTATTTAGAAGTTTGGTGATGTTTTTGTGACCAGAAATACACCACAGAATTTAACTCTTGTTTACATAAATTTAGCCCAGTCAAACTGGTTTTTGTTATACATATTTTTAATTAAAGTACAAGTTACCAAGAACCTATCTATACCATTAAGTGAAGACTTAACTGTATTTTTGCGGGGGGGAATATTTACTTTGCCTTAGAGCCTGATTTGTCTTTGCCAGTCTTTGCTTTATTTAAGGGTGTTTGAGGGTGTAGGACAGAGGATGACGAAAGAGACTAGCCAATTTGTCATGGGGCTAAAACTGTTCTTTCTTTTAGTTTATTTATCTCTATGCAGCATTATTTGCAAATTACATTTTATGTGTTGAAAAACTGAATCTCCTAAAACACAACAAGGAAGTTGTTTCAATGAGTGAGATTTCTCTTAAATTTCTTTTGAACAGATTTCTTCAAGGAAAGAATAGTTAACTAGGAACAGAAAGTTTGTTCAAGAAAAAGTCATCTGAATGATTCTTCTTAGGTAAATGTAGACATACAGTTCTCTCATCGTTTTAGGGAGAGAGCGAAACCAGTCTTTCTGTTCTTTTTTGCTTCATTATTTTCTGTTCTTTTTTGCTTTTTTGGGTCATTATTTTAAAATGAAGCAAAAAACTGAGGTAGCTGGTTTGTAGAGCCTGTGCTAGTCACTAAGAGGGGTAATTAGCTTGTACTAGGAACTTGGGGGTGTTTTGAGAACAATGAGTCCCTTGCCCCCTGGCATTAGAGTATTTAGAATATTAGGCTGAAGTTGTAAGTCCACTCACACTGCTTACATGAATTTCCAAGTAGGATGTTTAGAAGTTATTAAACACATACTCTCCCCTATAAACTGAGAAGCAATTTTGTGGAAAGCACCTGTACTATTCCATCACTCAAAGACAGATTACAGATCTGAACTGGGGAGAACGTTCCCTGTCTGGCCACATTTAAGGCTTGCAGAACCCAGGAAAGACCCAAGAACACACACAAAGCAGTGAGTGGCTTCCTCCTCCCTCAACAGAGCAGGCCTGCACTCTGAGGTTTTCTTTAAATATTAGCAGTGTCAGAGAGCAGAAGGTTATATGGTGGTCGTTCTCTCCCAGCTCAAGATTGTTGGCCTACCTGGTTACCCCAATGAACATAACAGGGTAGTTGGGTGGGGTATAAATTTGTTAATAAAATTCCTTTCCATACCCCCAACATAAAAGTTTCAACTGGGGGAATTAACCTTCTCAAAATGCTTGGATGGGCCTTTTCCAAGAAGTCCAGAGAAGGCATTCCCCGCTGCCCCAGCACATGTCACCTTGGTGTATGGAGCTAACAAGTTAAGTGGGACATGCAGCTGTTAAATATGCTGTCATCTATAGAGGCAGCCTTGTTATCAGAGAACCCTGTCTTAAGGTAGTGTGACAATTTAGAGGCAAGGTTTTGTCACATAAAATCATCCCTTCATGTGACGTCTCCCTCCTCTCTCCTTGATACCCCAAGTCCCTTTTCTCACTCCTCAGAACAAAACATATCTTCGCTTTGTCTCATTTATCCTAGCATTTACAGTCATGTAAACTCTCCACAGGTATATCATTAATTTATTTTCTCTTATGAATCCTGTCTGATGTTTATTTGTTTATTCATCCAGACCATGAAGAACCTCAGATTGATGGGGGAATTCATACCCCTACATTGGTAAAGAAATTGATCTACCAAATGTGGACTATAAGCTCTATTTCTTCCAGATATGTAAAAAAATTTCACATTCATATTACAATAAACTTTCCAAATCAAAACACTGATTTATTAATTATGGATTGGTACCATGTAAGGATTCTTTGATGTCTTAAAATTCTCTTGTAATCTATTTTAATTCTGACTCAAAGTTGCATCACAGATGAATCTCTTTTCTTTTATTGGACAAAATTGTGACTCAAAATCCCTCCTTAAGCATTCCTGAAAAGACGTCTGTTCTTCATGGTTGGGGTCTGTGAGTGATATTCTGATGAATGTCCTTACCTGACTTGAAAGGTTCTTCACTTGTTGAGCATGAATGATCTCTGGAGTATCAACCACGGAAGTGAAATTAGTTTTTTCCATTTCTGCTGACTGCTTATACTTAATCTGCAAATGGACACCCAATAGTTTACAATGTGCACAACATTTGTTGACTTAGTTTAAGAAGTAGGTTAATCATATTTCTTAACTAAAAGCATACATCCATTTGACATTCAACAGACATTTTCTCCTTTTGCGTTTATAGCTTTTTAACGTCACAAAAGACTGAGGTTCAGAAAGGAAGACTGAGTGCGAACTGTTGAAAGAATTTACTATCTGGTTGGATATGGGAGTAGGGGCAAGGGGATAGTCTTATGAGAAAAGAGGAAGAGATAATCAACAGATAATAAGACATTGATTGTTTACATGAGCTGGGAGAAGAACAAGTAAGCCAAAGACTTATACTAATCAGTATTAGAAAGTGTAAGATGCCTAAAAACTTTTAAATTTAGGCTTTGAAAGGCATAAAAGTAAGAGCTCCCAAAATCGTCTATGGAAGGAATTATTAGTGCCAAACAAGACTTGTATTTGACTAAGAGACAAGATCCAGAAGTCAGAGTTTGGCCCAGCTCCAAGTAGCTTTGAGACCCCAACTTTTGCCCTTTGCTCTGAATGTCTCCTGTGGCTACAGACTCAGAAATGCAGATGAAAGCTGGCCTGGAAAAGGGTCCCTGACCCTTTCATCAGAATGAATTCCAGAAGGCAGATCTTTAAGAATGCCACATATGCGTTTGACCAACAAGAAAGATAATAGAAGGACAGCATTTTGTCCTGCAACAGAAGGGATGTTCTTTTGTTTTGTTTTGTTTCTTTTGCTTTTTTTGTTTTGTTTTGTTTTTTTAAAGATTGATGAGGAATACAACACTGACCTGACTGGCAATGTCAGTAGCATTCCTGGCCCTCATAAAGTCAGGAGTTTCATTGGCCATGGCATTCAGGCCTCTTCCTTTGACTTCCAGCTCCAGGTCTCTCTTATATTCTTTCTATAATAACATTAAAAAAAGTTACTTCCAATACTAGGTAAAAGGTACAGAATGAATGTAAATCCATACAACATGTCACTCACTTACTAGTGTTCACTTTCACCATTCCATGTGTAGGGATAGAAAAATGACGACAGAAGCATACTTTAAAAAACTATTCCACTCAGGTCAACATGAATCAACACAAGGTCACTGTTTGAAAAAATGTTAATGTCCTCTACTTAGAACATTAAAGTATAAAGCAAATTTAAAATCTGGCTTGATACATAGTTAGGATTAAACTTAGGTGCACACCTCTCCAGTGTGATGATGTTTTTATTTAAATGAGAACAACTGTATTGAGGTTAAATCAAATCACATTAGATAAATAATAGATTATGATGAGTACTATAGAAATAGACTTTTATAATACTACTCATTAAATATCAAGATACATTTTACTTAAAATAGTTGATAATCATGTTGAATATGGAATTAGAAATCAGAAACTCTTTTTTTCTCTTCTCTGGTATTTTCGATGCAAGTTGGCTAGGAAAGAGAAGATACTCTGTCAATTAAGGGGTACTGTTGGCTGTGGGCCTACCTCATTGAGGATTTGGGTGGCGTTCTTTGCTCTTAGCATGTCAGGTGTATCTTCCATTTCAGTGAGACCCTTCCCACGGATGCTTTCATCTAGATCTTTCCTATACTCTTTCTATATCACAAAATAAAAGCAACAATGTTGACGAGAAAGCCTGGGCTGTCTCTCTTAGGTGAAGAGCCAAAAAAAAACAAACCAAAAAACAGAAGACAAAAAAATCCTTCCGATTTTAAACATTACGGTTTAGTAAACAAAGATATGAATCAAGTCAGGGAATAAGCTTCATCAATTAATATTAAATATAAGAAAAGAAACCAGAAATTAATAGAATGATAAGCTAAGCATATTTTATTAGGTATTTGATTAAAAAACATTAGAAGAATTGCATGGGTAATAGATTAGGTGCTAGTGTCAAACACATGTGAACCCAGCTAGAAACCCACCAATTAATCTGGTGATAAAAATGGTAGAAGGAACACGCTGATGAGTGTCATTAGTGCAATTATTTGGATCAAGAGGGTAAAAAAAGATCAAGTGGGCACTACCTCGCTGGCTATTTTGGTTGCATATTTGACATGTAACAAAGCTGGTGTGACCTCCAGACCAGTCAGGTTTCTGCCTTTAATGGACTCTTCATAATCTTTCCTATATTCTTTCTAATGTAGTAGGAAGGAAAGACAAGTTAAAAAAAATCTTTATTACAATTTATTTTTCAATCCTAGGAGGAAAAAAAAATTAATTTTCTCTGTATGAGCCCTAACCTGATCATAGTTCTGTTAATGGGCAACACATTTGAAATATTTGGATAGTTCTGGAAGTATTTTGTCTAGAGCAAATGACCCCAAAGAAACTCAGAGGTTGAGAAATGTTGATGGGTCCCTCATTCACCAGTCTTACCTTGCGACGGGGATGGCAGAAGAATTGATGTGCCATCAGATTCTGAAATCACTGTCATCTCTCCTGATGACATTAAAAGTAACAAAAGGCTTTACTTCTGAATTAAAAGTAACTAGGGATGGGGGGGCAGAGGAAGGAGGGCCTGAGGGTACCAAATGCAAACTTCACCTTTTGTATAATCATGTCCTATTATTTTAATCACTGAGTCGTGGACAATGAGGCACAGAGAAATCAAATTCTAAAACTGCATCCACTGTTGAAGGGACCACAACCGTCTCTATTTCCTGTCCCACCCCTGGAGCAAACTGTTTCACTGGGAGGCTGGGAATAGTTGCGAGAGTTCCATGTTTGTTCTTTTAAATGTTTATAGAATTTCCAATTTGTAGGAAAATTGCCTAATTAGTAAAAGGAATTCCCTAGATCCTTAAACTAGATTTAGCAATTGTTTGAAACTATTTTAAACTTTTGATTACCTGGCATTCTATAACCCAGAAAGCGACAACTTTTATTTAAAATCATTTATCTTTATAGTTGGAGAGGTGTCCATGGAGGAGAGGCAAACAGAAAGCTACAATTTTTGAATTTTGGAAAATGTTTTCCAAGAAAAATCAAACTTTCTAAGATTCAAAATATGATTCAATTCTTTTTCATAATTAGTTAAAATCAAATAAAATTGTAGATGCCTTTGATTACATGTCTAAACTAGAAAATATGGCATTTTGACTTTGACGAACATCTTGATCACTAATTTTTCATTGGACTTAAGGCTTCTTATTAAAAGAAGAGCAATCCAATGCCAAGGGTACAGCTATGTGTAGGAAACTTTTATTCAGTGAAGGAAAATACAAATAATATTCAGTATGATTTGCTTCAGCATTAGAAATACTTTGCTATGCTCTAACACTATTAGAATGATACTCAAAATGAAGCACATATGGCAAAAAAAAAAATTTTTTTAAACCAAACCATAGGATTTCTTAACTGGAGAAGATTTTGTCACTGCACATTAAAGAGTCCCATCATTTACCATTTTGGATGATAGAATGTTAAATGTGCTTGTGGACAGTGCTTTTTTCAACAGTCTGATGGTATGTTTGCTGTATGGTGTGATTTTTAAACACTTACCCCACTTTGCATCTGCTGAGACTCTTTGGCTGTGAGGTATGTTGGAGTTTCAAAGTCCAGCATGGGCTTTCCACGTTCCTTTTCATACTTTTCTTTGTATTTCACCTAGTGATGAAAAGCTGTATTAGACATCTCTTCTCTGGTCGATTTGCAGATAGAAATCAGTTTAAGAATAGTATTTTTTTTAATTAAAATATTTTAAATTTTATTGAAGGAACACTGCATTGGGATAATATTTTAACACTGACACACGAAGTTCAAATGGGTGGCTTTCTCATAACCACTCAAGACAATCTCCTCTTTATTTTCAGATCCAATACCTTTGGTTGTTGTCTGGAGGAGGAGGAATATCACTGAAATCTGCAAGGTATAATTAGGATTTGTGTTCAATTCAAGGAGACAAAAAAAAAATCAATGCAGAAGAATCCGTTGAGAGAAATGTTGATGCAAAAAAATAGCCTGGGGAAAATCACCCTTAGATAAGGTTGGCCAAGACTTGATATGTGTAGATATCAAGACTTGATCTGGGTAGATCTTAACATTTTAACCAGAACATTAGTTGATATTCCTGATAGATAGCCTCATTTTTTTTCATAAGCACTGTTATAAAAAACCTGAGGTTTTGATTTAATAGATAAATGCATGAAATTGTATTTCTAAGTCAACAACTTTATATGGGTCATAACTGGTTACATGTTTAATGCAGTTGATAAAAGTTGGAGTACAATGAAAATTGGTTGAGAAGTTGACTGACTTACTGATAAGTCTGACATTCTCAAAACACACCCAAGGCTATTTTACAGATCCAATTTCCTTATCTTCATAATATGTGATGAGAAATGGGGGAACCATATAAACACTATATTTTATAGAGGAGAAATTGAAAGAGATAGGTAGAGGCCCTTGTTCATATAGCATCTTAACAGCAATGCTCAATGTCAGCACTCTTGCTTGCAGCAGGCCATTAAAATAGAGACCTGGGAGCACAAGATGCTTTTCAGATGACATGAGGACATTTCTAGTCATTTAGTCCTTGTAGTTAATGCCCAATTGAGGACTTAAATAATGCTGAATATTTCACGTAGGAAGTCTCATGTTAGCAAGCTCCTTATGTGAGTGCTTCCCTCTGAGAATCTTTATTTTACAAATTTTGTAACTTGTTAAATATCCAGACAGTAGTTCAATGGTAGATTTGATCATATCACTTTTCTCTTTAAAGTGCTCCTAAGGATCCTTACTAAATGTTTACTAACAGGTGGTGCAGACTCATAGCAGGGCACATCTGGTTTGTTGTTAAGGGTTTTGTTCCCCTTGTAACATAATATTTATGCTTCCAGTTCCTGTCCCTAACCTGAATAACATAATGCATGTGTATGCACTATTTACCCAAATATGTCAATGTAATCAGCATTTATAATAAAAAAATTTGTTTCACTGTTACTAAATGAAAAGCTCCATAATCTTTGGGCATTCTAAGCACTGGTTACTAAAGTATAATTACTATCCTGAGAGGAATCCATGAAAAATGTTGACATTGTAGATGAATGTGCACAGGGGGCAAAAGGGTCAGTCTTGATCAACTTACTATACTCTGTAATTCTGTGGCCTCTTTTAGATGAAGCTGCTCCAGGTTGTCGGGTGTTGTGTGGTAATGGCCTTTACTCTTCTCATACTTTTTTTTGTACTGGTACTGAGGAGAAGGTAGTCAAAAAGGCACATTGGTGGGAAAGCTGCTCAGCATCCCTACTTTTCCTCTGTGATTAGACATGTACACAGCAGCAGCCGCAAAATCAAATCAAAATTAGCAAACACTGGGGGGTTAATGAAAGTTTTAAGAGATGAAGCCTCAAGTTCAGCATTGTCTGTTAATACAGAATAGAGACACTAATATGGTTTATTCAAAATAGGTTTTAAAAGGGAAAAGTTAAAAGTGAAAGAAATTATTCCAAAGAGTGATTTTCTGTACTTAGGCAGAGGGTACACATTGGTTAGTTGAAAAAAAAAGTTACATATTGCAAAAATAGAAGCTTTTTATATTCTGAGAATGATTGTAGTCAGTGTCGAGTTGGTTGATTAATGCTGTAGTTTAGGAAAATGCACTCAAATCAGAGAAGAGTTTTCTAGTAAGTCTACTTTCTCAGTAGTAGAGGAGGAGATGCATGTGAGCTCACAGAAGGAATTTAGTTGTAAATGGGTGAAACAAGCTGTTTCTGGAGCAAATGATTGAGCTTACAGAACTGGCCAGTTGACTTGTATTCAGGACATGGTTCATTATCAGAGATTCCTTCATATCAGTCACAGGTTTGTGAAGTTTCTTCAGATCAGACTTATATTTAACCTGCATGTTAAATATAAAAAAGGACATCACATAAATGGGAACTAGAAAGCAGTGCTAATGGAGACCATAGCAAGGTATCCCAGCCTACAACAAATGCTGGAGGTGGTGATGAACAAACATACTTAGTTCACAGTAGTTAACAGTGGAAACAATTCAAGTGTCCTTTGAAAAATGAATGGATAGACAAAACATGGTGCATACATACAGTGGAATATAATTCAGTCATGAGAAGGAATGACTTTCTGATACAAGTCTCATTAAGGTGAACCTTAAAAACATAGTAAGTAAAGAAAAACAGACAAAAAAGTTGACAAAGATAGCATGATTCCACTTACATGAAATTTCTAATAGGCAAATCCATAGAGACAAAAGGTAAATTAAAGGTTATAGGTGCTGGGGCAAGACAGAAATGGAGAATTACTGCTTAATAGTTAGTTTCTGTTCAGGGGGATGAAACATTTTAGAAATAATGATAGTAGTTGGAAACTTTGAATATAATTAATACCACTGAATTATACACTTAAAATAGTTTAAATGGCAAATTTCATGTTATAAGTCTTATACAATTAATCAAAAACATACCTCACTTGCAAGATTATTAGCATCTTTCATGACTTTGTAGAGTTGGCTGTCTTTTGGATTATACTTTGTTGTCTTTCCTCTCTCTTTCTTGAAATTTTCTTGATATTTAACCTAATGGTAAATGTGAAAATGTAAATTACTCCTGAACATCACTTATTTTGAGGATTGAGCAGTGGAGGAAATATAAATGCAAAATAATATGTGACAATTAGTATAATGTGGGGGCAACCAGGAATCAGAAATAAGATAAAATGATATAGTATTTGCCTTGTTCATTTTTCTGTTATCCAGATGTATGATAATCATGTCTTTTTTAATACAAACAAGAGTAAGTGGCAGAAGCTACAGGCTAAATTCAGGTTAGTGATCTAATGTTCCGGACTTGAAGCATTTGGACTCTTCTCATTAGCAAAACCAAAAGCCTTCTACGGCTACTGCAATGAGTTCAAAGAGGGGTCATACATGATCAAGAAGGATGAGAAGTAAAGAATCTTCTAATTTAGGAAAAGTGTTACTAAAATAGCAATGTAAAAAAGAGTGCTTTGGCTATATGATTTTAATGTGTTCAAAACTTTGCTGTGAATGACAACTTGTGAGTTAAAAAAAAACAGTTTAGGGGTTAATGACTTCATTATGAGTCTAGCTAGAAAAAAACAAAGAAGTAAGACACCTTAGAATAACAAGAAAAATAAGATGAAATATAGTTTTAGAATACATAAAAGTAAGAACACGCAAAGAATTAAATAACTTCAATTTAATAAATAAGCACAGTACCTGGGACAAATAGTTACTCTGTAAACATGATTTGATTGAATGAAAGGAAGAAGCAGTCATAATGCCTAGGCAAAACAGCTAAGGAAGATGATTTATTTCTAGGAAAATTCAACAGAATAAGCTGAAAGTGACAGAAACATTGCCTGATTGAAAAACAGACTGATGTAAATTAAGTCTGAAAGCAGAATTCTACTCATTATTCACTCTACGAAGAATAAAAAGTGAGCTGTATTGAGATGTTAGCCAACTTAAAGGGCAATATTTGACTATAAAAACCCTACAATTTCTGTTATGGGTAAGACAGAAGACCAAAGTTAGCATATCAGAATCCAGTCACCTAGATATTTCACTCTACAGACACTTAAAATCACCTTGTGCTTCATTGCTTTACTTCACTTTTCTGCAATTTTACATAATCAGCAGCATAGACACAAAGAAATACCTCTCACATGCTAAGAATGATGAATGGTATCACTTCAGAGAAAATGCATTTCATAATGCCAGGACTCATTTATTTTGAATAAATCTACTGTGTGAATACATAGAGAAAATCAGAAAGCAGAACAGGGCAGCCTGATGCAGGCACACAGAGATGGATATGCAAGGAGGGTGCAAAAACAAACTGACCAGGAAAACAAAAATAAATGCTACTATTCCTCTTCTCTGAAAGAAAACATGTCCTCAAAATAAAAAAAGTGAAAAACTTGCTAAGGAAAGTCAGAGTTAATGAGCTGACATCTGGGCTAAAAGGAAATCTTTCCTAAGGGACATAAAAATTCGTAAGACTAGGTAGAGCTGATCCCAAGAGCTCTCTTTTTGACTTTTAAACAATGACTCATCTCTGAAAAAATAATTATTTGAAGAACAATATTCTATTGGTTTCACTACAGTCCTTTTCTTCCGTAAATTTCAAATAAGCTTCAATTTATAACTTTGTGATTAAAAAAAAAGGTATGCCTTCCTTCTCCACAAGAAGGGAGCACAACTAATTTGGATTTGAGTTTAACAGGATTGACCTTCCTTTATGACTGGATCTTCAGAAGAATGATGACATTTAATCAGATTCAAAACTCCACAAATGATTAGAATGGTGTTGAACTAGGCAGCAAGTAGAGCATAACTACATACATGCAGCATTATGGATGGTTAAGCCTTCTTTTTCTTATTAACTATGGAAGCTAAGAGGTAACCACACAATGCCATGCATCGGCACGTGATAACACCAGTGTTTTTAATCCCATCTGGCTCAGATGTTGGCCAATTATAGATGTTATGTCAGAAAGTGGTTTCTAATAATTATGCTTTTAAAGTTTAATGGGATATAAAGATAATCATAAAATTGGTCAGCATCTTTTCAAGGAATTGAGCTATATGTTGGGGCTTCTAAAGAATAGACCCAAGTATTAGAAAATTTCTTTCTATTCAGATTATAAAATATAAAATGGAAAAAAAATCATTCAAAGTAGTTTATTCTACTGATTCATAGTATGCCTGAACTGAAAGACTATACTAAATATCAGTCTTAAATATATTAAACATCAACAATGGTAATAGCAGAGATTTTCTTTGCTAAAGGTAAGATACTCAGTTTGGTTTCATTTCATTGCTTAATTTGATCGATGTCAACAATGAAAGTACATTAGGAGGCCATTTCCAAGTCTAGTGTATCTTCCTGTTTTGAGTGGTACATCCTAAAGGGAAAATTTCATGCAAGAAAAGAAAAATATGTTTAAAAGTAGATCCTTCAACAAATGATCACATGTATTCTACATGAAAAAAGATCATATTTGTTTGTTAGTAGTCATCTGAAACTTTGGTTTCTTCACAATTTCAACTGCTTTGTCAGTTCTTCTCACTACTTTAACTTTATAGCTTCCAAAAGATTGAAATCTGATGTGTGATATCACGGACACAAGTACAACCAAGTGTATCTCAAACCTCTTTCTTCAAACAAGTATTTGAGAAAGAAGACAATGAAGAAGGTTGAACCTCTAAATTGGGGAAGAAATCATATATTTTTGAGCTCAAGGCCTGTGGGACTAAAACTCGTTCTCTGAAATATCTGATGATGAACCATGAAGTCTCTGAGCTAAAGGCTGAAAACCTGTCATCACGTGGGTATTCTAGATGATGGATTTAATGAGGGAAACTAGGGGATGTGAAAATCAGGTCTAGACAACTTATTTACGAACCTGTTTTCTCAGTAATATGAATTCTACTAGAATGGGGCATCCTCCCTCAACACCCTGTGTATACTTTGATCAAATACTTTATCATCCCAAATTGTACTCATCCATCTATGGACACATAGTCTGAGGACATCTGCTCTCCCCTAGCTCCTCTCCTAGCAGTTCAACATACGTTCAATCAAAGTATAAAGATGACTGCATCTAGATGGGTTTTAGAAGTCAGAATTTCATAAGTCTTGTATGTCAGCAAGTTCCCACAAACGACTCAGTATGAAGCAGAGTCTTAGGATGTATCTCTCACTGCCCAGGGAGGTTTCAACAGACCCTAATAAGCTGATGTTTTTTGTCACATGAAGATAGTAAGCACATACACACCTAAATACAGACCCATAAATGGAAAAACAGACAATGGGAAAAGTCTAGAAATGTTAGAAGGATGCAAGAGAGACAGTCCTCACACTTTTCAAGACATAACTCTTCACAGCTCTCAAACTTTGTGAACTCTGTCATGCTTGAGAGCCTTGGCTGCTAATATTATACTTTCATTCTGAGAATCTCTTTCCTGCAAGGTATTTCATATAAGAGCTGACACTTGCCCATCTGCATTACCTGGCTGCTCAGCTTGGCTGCTTTCTTGGCCATTTCAATGTCTGGGCGACCAAGCATGCTTAGCCCATGGCTCCCTTCCTTACGGTGCTTAGCTCTGTACTCCACCTGAATCAAAGAAAATTAAAATGGCAATACATTCCAGATGGTGGGTGCCTTGTGTGACTTACCAGCATTGACCAGCAGGGACTGGGCACTTGTAAACCATACCCTTACCTCACTGACTTGTTTGGCTGCCTGTGTCGCCTTCTTGATATCTGGCCTATCAGCCACTGTGGTATAATGCAAGTTTTCTTTGGCATCTTTTTTGTAAGCAACCTTTATTTGGAGGAAAAAAAATACTCACTAGAGAGATAGTGCCATAATTCCACAAGTGCTCTAAGTACAAGGAACATTTTTATCAATACCAAACCAAATCTACCACCATATTTTTTCAACTACTAAATATGGAAATTAGGTGACCACTCACTGGGAACAGCCCAACATACCAAATTAGGGTCCATGAAGTCAAGGGAGGCGATGAGAGTGTAAAGAAAGGGAACTTACATCACTCTGCTTCTTGGCCACTTCCATTGCATGCTTCACTTCTGGGGGCTCCAGCATGATGGAGTAGTTGGATTTCCCTTTCTCCTTGACAAACTTCTTTTTGTAATTTGTCTAAATAGAGCCAGAATTGCTTCCATGAACAGAGAAAGTTGGGAGAACTGATTTACCTAAAGAATTGCGAGTTCTCCAGGAACATTCATGGTTCCCCATTTGGGCACCAGTGTGCGTCTCAGATCACTGATCCATATCTTAGTTCTTCCCTGTCATTTCTGTCCCCAGACCCAACACTTGAACCATGCAGTAATCTTTGGGGAACTGACCAAATGTCAATTATGCTTTCTCTTTTTCATTATTTCTGCCATTTAAAAATACATGGAACAATATAAGATTCATAAAATATAATGCTATGTTTATGAAAGCGTTATTGCTATATCAGGAGCAGAGATCACTGAGCTACAAAGAAATGACTTTGCTTCTCTGAATGTGTTTAGCAGTTTGATGACAGGGGAGGCAACTCTAAATCAGCACAGCTTTCTTCCTCTAATAACATTAGGTGAGTAACATCTTCTATTGTTAGATAACATTCTGAGCAAAAACAACATCTGCCATAGTTTCCATATTGGAATGATAATAAATGTTAAGTCTCCTTATAAAGATAGTTCAAAAGTCACATGCAAATACAGATGGTAAGAATAAAATCATAAAAAGCAAAGTATTTGTAAGTAAAAAGACACAGCCTTTTACTGGTTTCTAAGCGTTGCTGCTGCCAGGAATTGAGGGCTGGTCACTTACATCACTGACATTCTTGGTCACTTCCTTGACATGAATAGTATCCCGGGTCTCTGGCAGAGTTGTGTATGACCCCTGGGCCAAGTGCTTCTTGACGTAGTCCTTGTACTTGTTCTGAGGGATCCAAGTAGAGTGTGTTAGAGTGTCTGCCTGGGGCATTAGCCAAAGATGGAAGCAGAACATATGGGCTGATGGATGGTTACCTCGGACACCAGACTGCTGACAGTCTTTGCCAGGAGGATCTGGGGGGTGTCAGGCACAGCGTGGCAGGTTCCTCTTTCCTTGACATGCTTCTCTTTGTATTTCAGCTACAGGGATGAGAAAACGGTTTCCTTAGCTCCTCTGGTCTCCTGCACATTTTTTTAAGTCCCAAGTCACTAGACAGCTGGGAGAACAGCATCAACACAGCAGTAACATTATACTCATAGAAGATTTGATGTTTGGAAATCTTGGGAAATGTACCAAAAGGATTTTCTTTATCTCTTACGATGAAGTTTCACTAACAATCAATATGGATCTCCTGATGCATCTTTATTAAAAAAAAAAAAATCTTAGCTCAAAGTACTTTCAGATCTGCTATTTGACCTTCTCCCAGGCCCTGGGAGGTATTACTATTCCTCCTGTACAGATGAGGAAACTGCAGCTTCAGAAAAGTGTGATCCTGTGAAAATGAATGCTTCCTTATAGACTCCAGTCAAGCCTTCAGAGTCCCAGTTCCCACTGGGTGAGTTATCTTGTGCAGAATAAATCAAGGATAGTCATCTGGATTCAACAGCTCCCACTGCAGTTACCCTACTCTACCGCGTCACTGGTGCTCCCGTGGGACAGGGTCTTATTTAGAGACCCCCACTGAATCTCCTACAGTAGCAGCCCTTCTCTGTCCTTTATTGAGTGTCCCTGGGGACCAGACTGCAGAGGACAGTCCTGAGAGAGGGTAGGCATCATGTCAGGGGCTGAATACTCACTTCACTTTCTATTAAGGAGTTCTTCAGGGCCAACACCATGTCTTTATCATCAGTGACAGAAAGCTTACAGCCTTTCAGGAACTCTCGGTCCAGTTTATATTCAAACTGTAACAGAAGAAAGACAGAAGAAGATGGAAAGAGCACAGGCCCAGGAGAAAGTAGGTGTTTCACTGAACCAGCAGGGAGTCCTCAGCTGATAGGCCCTATGAGGACAGACTACCAGTACAGGGACAGGGGCTTGCTGGCCCCTCCATGCATGCTGGGCTCCTCCTGCGCTGCCCTGTGGCCAGGACAAGCCTCCCCTACCTGCACAAGCCCTGCCCCCTCCTCAGCCGGGTCTGGATTCTGAACTGTCCATGTCGGACCCAGCCAGGAGGGACCAGGTCCTGTGTCCAGGTCTGCTTCCAGAGCAGCCCTCTGCTCCTCACACTCCTCCTGCCCTTCCTGGACCTCCAATGAAACTAGGGTTAGCACCTGTGACAGCAGTTATTAGGAATTATTATTAATTTTTTCTGTGACTTAGGTGTGCCATGCAGCTGTGACTGTCTCTCCTAGCTCACATCGCTTTGCTGCAGGGATGACTTGGCGGCCTGGATGAAGTCCGGTCGGTCAGGGGTCCATTTCCAGTGGGCTTTGTTGGCTTCATACAGCTTCTTGTAGTCCAGCTGTTTTTAACAAGAGGAATACAAATCACTTCAATCGGAAGGCTGAATTCATAACCACATGTGGCACAGAGGAACTCATCTGGCATTTTAACATGCAACAAATCATGGTTGTTTATGCAAGAGGGAGCCCCCAATAAAATTCCTGTGCAATTTATGTAGTTAGCGACTCGCGAGGTCACCTAATGGGACTCTTTGATCTCAAACTAGGGGCTAGACTTTTTAAAATCTCCAGGTGAAATGACTCTTTCAAGTCTGCCAGTGTTGTTTAATCATCTTCAGAGTCAAGTATTTTTTCATTTCTAACTAAATTTAGGCTTAATTAAAAATCATTAAGCACTTATCATACTTATTTTGTGGAAGGCACTTCTCAAAGAGTTTTGTAACTATCAGCTATTGCAAATTTCTTAACCACTGCATAAAATAGACAGCAAAGGTTACTTGACCTAAGTTAGACCATTCTAACCTGGATTAAATAAACTGTCCAAGATGAGAGAGCTAGTACAGGGTGGAGCTGGGACTCCAATCCCAACTGTCTGCTTCAGAGGGACTTGTGGACTGCTGGACTTTGATTTGAGCTGGAGGACTGGCTGCCTTAGACCAACTCTCAGGCACAGAAGTGTACATAATTTAATTTGTATTTCCTTGGGAAGATCTTCATTATTAGGTACATCATTGCCTCACTTTTTCTCTCCCTCTTTTTTGTTAAGGGATAACTTGCACACAGTAAAATGAATGGGCATATTGATATGGACAGATACAGATATATATAGATATAGCTATAGATACACACATATTATTCAATGAATACTACCCCATATATTTTTGGTGAAAAACTTCAAACATTCCCAAAGAGAAAACCTATATATCCACCACCTACATACTACAATGTAAATTTACTACATTTGTTTCACCCCATCATTTACCTGCTACCTATTCCTCAGTCCATATTCAGGATATTGCAAGCTACCTTCTAGTCCATAAAGGCATTTCAATTTGGTGACCCTATTGAATATACATTTTCTCTGGCATTACTGTTATTAGCTGAGTGCTAACAGTTTTATTATATAGCCATTTACATATGTATTTAAAAGGTCAGTAGTCACCTAAAGGCACAAAAATATTTCTGTGCTTGGGGCTTTAAGATGCCCTACCACAATGGGCCAGCTGAGGAATATCTAATAGGAGGCAGCACTAGGTTAACTCCTGATAGTACTAAGTGGCTTCGCAACTTCGTTTTTTCAGAAGAAGCAAGTTCTTGAGTTTGGAGCAGGAGAACATGGAAGGTGAAGGTAATAAAAGATGCTGAAACAGTTTCCAAAGTGCAACCTTCATTTCAGAATAAAATTTCCTAATTCTACACGAAGGCTGAGGTGTGACATAGGGTTAGGTCACCCTTGCTTTCTTCCTTCTCCTCTGAGTACAAAAGGCAGCGTTCAGATTTTAGTGTCATTACTCATGATTCTGGGATCAGCTCTTGATCTGGGCTCATTAGAGTTCAATCACTTGAAGAAATATAAGACAGTGTATGTGTTCCACAGAAGCTAATAAATCAATCCCTCATTAGACCTGGGGAAGTTTCTGGAACTTACATTGGTATTGACTTTGTAGGCATCCTTGGCTGCTTTGATATGAACAGCATCTGGTTCAATGGTACAGTTAGACTTATTTCTGTGGTAAACTTCTTTGTATTTCAGCTGTGGAAGGAAATACCGTGACAAGATTTTTTTTATATATAGCAGACTATTGTGCTTTAAAAAACAAGAAATTAAAACCATGATCATAGTATATACAAAGTTCCTTAAGACAGAATCGATTTGTTGTGAAGATGCAGTCATATATACCAGATTTTGAAACTTACTTCTCAGGACACACTGAATATGTTTACACCGTCCCCATTGGAGACATAGCCCTGAACTTGCATTGAAAGATTAGGTAGACAGCTAGCTACTCATGTATGCTTTCCTTTCCCCGAAACAGAAAATATCTGAAAATATCTTGAAAACTACAGGGCACCTAGAAAATCTATAAATATTTGGTGAATGAATGAATCACTATGGGTAGGTGCCGTCATCACTATGGTCATTCCTAGAGCTTCATCTAGCAAGTTGGATGTGTGTGGTTTTGGGTGGGAGGGAAAAGAACAGGGAAGTTTTTGAGTTTGAGGGCCCAACAGATACTGCTCATCTTGGGCTGAAATTTCTAACCTCACCTACTTTTTCTACTTTTAAATTTCAGGGGCCCCATCTGTGCACTCTCTCACTGCTTTGGCAGAAGGATCTGAGGTATTAATGTGGCTAAGTCCTGCATAAAACTGTTCTAAGAAAGTCAAAATAGTATTGCTACATTTGCTTGATCATAAGAATCAAAATTTTCAAGGCTTTATAGGACTACAAAATTAGTATCTTTAGGGGAAGGGCTTGGAAATCTGTATTTTCATCAGTATTTCAATTTATTGCTATAAATCAGAAAGTTTGGGGAAACAGATGCAGAAATGCTTCATTTTTCTACCCTGAGAGGAAATGGACTGCTGTATGTAAGGGATCTATCTACCTGAATGATGTTCTTGAATACCTGATGCTCATGTTTGAAATGTCTAAACTTATTTTAACATGAAAAATAGGAAAAAAATTTAATGTTTCATAACTTTCTGCCTTCATAGGCAGAGCAGTAGATCTATTAACATTTTTCATGATAATTCAGGATCAGCAGTGTAAACACATATATGCCTCTACCAAAGCATCAGGCCATAGGCAAGGTTTTGAGAGGGGTGGGTGAGACACTCCACAGTTGACTTTACTGTTCTTTCTGATGTCCATGTGTCCTTGGAGTTCTTTAAAATGTGAATCTTGTTTTTTTAAATCTGATTTACGATAATTTTCAACCACAGAATCAGGTTATATATCTGAAAATTTACGAAAATAATTATCCTCAAATTTGGAACATAAGAATGTAATGGTTACCTTATTCATCTTTGTCAGTATAAAACTTACGGTCTACGAATAGCATTTATAAAACACTGCAGTTTTCAAAATGCCCTTAGCCATATCTCCCATCCACATGCATTTTGAAGGTGACCTTGTCATTTGCTCACCCAGAGGTGGCATTTATCTCTTCACCTGAACATAGGTGTGCAGATACTAATAGAATATAGCAAAAGCTGACTTTATCAGTTCTAGGCATAGTCTTTAACTCTTCTGGAGATTCCACTCCTGTCTCATAAATCCCTGCCATTGTACTATGAGATGTTCAAAACCACATGGAAAGATCACATATGGAAGGTCCTGTTTGTATGACTGCTAAGCTCTCAGCCCATAGACATCATCAACTGCTAACCATGGGCGTGAGCCTTCTTCCATGTCCTGGCCCACGTGAGTCTCAGTTCCCTGCCAACAGCACCAGTGATAGAAGATCACTTGGCTGTGTCTAGTCAGCTCACTGAATTATGAGCAAAAAAGAATGAATGCTGATGATGAATGCCACTAAGTTTTAAGGTGCCCGTTACACAGCAATAGGTGACTTGACCAGAGTCTGTTAGAGCACATTAGAAAGAGGCCAAATTGTGTGTGACTGCAAATCCATTCCAATACTTACGTCACTGACTTCATCTTTGACCTTGCGGACGTGGAGCAGCATGGGTGTGTCATGGATTGTGGTGTAGCCTCTCGGTCTGGCCTTGTTGTATTCCAACTTATAAAGTATCTGAAGGAAATAAAACAGCAAAAAGAGACAATGTTATGTATCACAATTTGCAACAGAAGATAAAAATACAGGTTTTCTTTTTCTTTTTTTTTTTAAGAAAGGAAGGAAGGAAGGGAAAAGAAGAAGAAACACTAAAGAAAGGAAGGAAGAATATATTTATTAAGTTGCTCATTTTGGTTTTTCACCCCAGCCTCAGGACTCAAACCCAGGTCCTTCGGTTTTACATGGTCTGCACACCAGCATCTCAGCTGCCTGAGCCACCGGGGATGCATGGGGGAGGGAGTTTGAGTGTATATAAAGGAAAGAGTTATAAACTCCAGCAGTTGCTTTCATGCTTTTGCTAAGATCCTAGGTTCTCTCAAATGGGGTGTTTATCAATTTGATTGAAATAATGTTTATTGGGAAAAAAGATTCCTGAGCATAGGGCATTTCTCATATTTGCCTCCCTCCCGTCAAATGGTAGTAGAGTATTGCAGATATTGTGACAATCTCAAATGCCCCCGACCCCCGAGTCTGAGAATCCATTTGGTGTCTCTCCCACTTACATCACTGATTTGTTTGTTGACTTTTGTGGTCCGCAGGTGTTCTGGAGTGTCCACAACTGAGGTAAATTTGTCCTTGGATTTTTCATATTTTTTCCTGTACTTGATCTAAATTGTGGGAGAAAATAAGTTTATTCGAAGAAATAGAATATAGGACTTAAAGAATGTAATTTCCCTCTTGAAAGAGTCCCACAGCAAAAAGAATTATATAAATTTACAGAAGGGGTGGGTGTCATGCTTTCTCTTTGAATCCTAATTGTTAATGTTTATTATAAATCTGATAAATTTGATAACAGTTATTTAATGGAGTGAGAAGATAATCATAATGATAATGATAATAATAAATTACATGCTCCCATATAATTTATATTCATGGATACTGAGATCCAGAGATCTCAGTAAGAGCACATATAGAATAAATCTAGAGTAAAACCTCTTTTTTCTCTGAACTCTGTCAAGTAATGATTCATTTAAGATATGCTGCACTGAATATATATCATCTCTTAAGGTATGTTTCCATTTTAAAAGATGAAACTGATATAAAATAACAAATGTGTATATACAAGTTTAATGTATATATCATTTTAAAACATATTCACCTTTGTAAATTCCCAGTCATGGTTTTTTTTCATGCACATAAGCTGTTTCAAGCAGTACAGGTACAGAGAGCACAGCAAAATTTCATGCATAACTCTGATGATCACATCAAGGTAAAGGAAAAAGTTTAAGCCAACAGGATGTTCATAGGGAGACCTCATTCCTCTCACTTCCTGTGTTGCCTAGATGCCAAACTAAAGTGATGAAACAAGTTGCTAATATAAAAGATTGATTAAAGACTTTTTACTGCGAATAATGGCATTTTATTAACACAGTCTTTGGCATGTAGGCCATTATCACTGTACTTTGCTGCTTCATTGACCTTTCAGGATGTGATAGAAAAGTGTGACATGTATTTCATTGACCTTGGAGGAGGCAATGCTACCAACAATGTCAACAAGTGTGTGAGAGGACAGATATGCTGGAACTAATCTAGCAACCTCACCATAAATTCACACAGGTCCTTAAATATGTACACTATTAAAAAAGCTGTCCTCATCTCTCTCAAATGGAACTGCTGCAAAGACCATCGAACATGGACGGACACATTAGATAAAAACATGAAATGTTCATACCTTTTCAAAGTTGTAGCATCTAGTTAATAACCTCAGTTTCTAAGGAATTTATTTCTTTGAAGCAAATATTGAAACATAAATAAATGTTATAGCAATTTGGAAGTAAAGTTAGAAAATGTCTCAGTCAATGTTACTAGGCATTCCGATTTATGACACCAGGTTCCAAGGGTCAAACGACATATCAATGATGACACCACCTCCTCACACTTGGCCACTTCCAGAGTTCATTTACGAGGAATGAGTACTTACGGAGCTTTATCAAAGAAAAGCAGCATGGACAGGGGCCATGGACAGGGGGAGCAAAACAAGGAAAGCATAAAAGTCAATGCTCCCAAAGCTTCTAAACCTCTTCTTGACATGACATCAGACATTACCTGGCTCCACATGTGTGTGTTGTAGAGGGCTGTCAACATATCTGGACGCAGAATTTCATTACATCCTTGTTTCAGAAGCATCTTGGCACTAGATTTATATTTTCTCTGTCCATGCAAAGAGCAGTGAAGCACAAAAGAGACTTATGAAGACAGAAAAGTACATGGCTCTATATCCCAGTCACCTCTGAGTGAAGAGATGTAGGCATACACACTTTATGTACTCACATATGCATGTGGGTGAAGACATTAAATACATTGTAATGCTAAGTAGAATGACTGCAATATTTGCAGGGACCAGCTTTAGTCTTTGTGAGTGAGGAATGATCTAGCCAGTCTCACCTATGCCTCCACCAAAATGTCTTAGAGATAAGAAAGACATCACAGAACAGAAAAATAAAGAGCTCTGTCTTCTTTCTTTTCATTAATTTGTGTCTTTGTTTTGGCTTTTGCAACTGAATTTGAAATTCATAATTGCAGTTTACAAACAGGTCCTCCAGAAGAATAAAGGGTGAGAGGATCCAACTTTATTCCCCCTCTTCTCCACAACACATGTGAGGACACAGAGCATGGACTGCACACTCAAATTGCTCTTGGGCTCTTTGGGTGGCTAGACAGATATTTTGAAACAGAACATTTCAATATCATAGGCAGGACCTATGACATTCTTGCAGCAGACGTGACGACATCTCATGAGAAACCCAGAACACAGTCCTGCCTGGGCCATCCAGCTGGCCACTTCACAGTACCTGACTGAGCTGGTCGCCTGCGGTCTTAGCCAACAGATGTCTAGGCTCATCGACTACCAGTTGGTATTTATCTTTCCGCTGCTCATAGTCAGCTCTGTATTTTTTCTGCTCAAACATCATATCAAATTATAGCAATAGTAGTACAACTTCAAGGTTAGATAGACATGTCTGCAAATAAACACTCCAGAGAGCCAGAAATACATCCTTTTTAGAGGTGGTCTCCCAAAGCATTCAGGGTAATAAATACAGGAAGGCAAAAAGTCAAGGCAAAGAAGATTGACTTTCTAGAGGAGAAAGAAGCCAGGGACTTGGGAAAGATCTGATTTATGACTCCAAGTTGGAATACTGTGCACCTAAACATTTTCCAACTTCATATATAATACCATTAACAACATTAGGTTTTATGGCATCTTATACTGTATTTAAAGTAAGATATTGATAGGCTACAAGTTTACTATCTAAGGCTATGAGAATCAAAAAATATGGACAGTTTCTAATAGTGTTCTAATGTTAGTTAATTTTTAAATTATAGATGAAACCTGGAAATCCTTTGTGAATTAGAAAAATAGAAACAATATATCAACTGTCTTCTTAGGAAGTTACTGGCAGTAATTCTTCACAGTTGTCCATCCTGGAAATCTACTCAAAATGAACTAGGTCAAATTTTAAAATGACGAAAGTCATATATTAAATACATCATTGACAATATTTTGATCTTTAGATGATAACATTTTACTAAATTTTGAATGTTGATTTTGAAATTATATAAATCCGTAGAAAATAAAAAAATTAAATATAAAACTATTCAAGTATAAATAAATTCATAGATTGCTAACTTCAACCGTTTTAAGCTAAATTTAAATTATTGCAAAGACAGTTCCAGGAAAGACTAGATAGACTATAAATGAATATTTTGGGTACAAGTGAATACTTCTCTGTACCAATTTATGAGTAAAAATGACAATAAATTTGAATGTATGAGTCACAATTCTCCCCTAAATGGTGACTTGCCAACCACTGCCATTTCTTTCCTTTGGAAGGAGATACTAAGCTAACCTTGAACTTCAGGGTCTTCCAACTCTATACAATATCATATATAGGGGAGTTCGGCTTATAGCCAACAAAGCCTTTCATCTCCTTCTTCTCATCAACCAATGCTGTGCTGCCCTATGCTTCTGCAAACAGAGGCAAAGAGCGTTGTGTGAGCCTAAAGCTATGGACAATCCCTTCACTTGTTTTAATTCATACTTCTGGCAGAGCCCAACAGATGGTGACATGATAAGACTCTTTCCAAATCTTTATTTGGAATTGGCACTTAGAGTATCTTTCCTGTCATTTAATGTATTGGGCTTTAATCAAATAACTATATGTTTATTAACAGAACTGAATAGTCTCAACTGGATCAGGTCACACGTACCTCATTCATCAATTGAGTTGCATACTTGAAATGTCTATTGATTGGACAGTCGGCGACATACTTGAAATCTGACTTCATCCTTTCAAATACTTCTTTATATTTGTACTAGAGAGAAAAGAACAGGGTTATTTAATAGTAGGCTTTGATTATCTTAAGAATGAGAATGTCATTTATTTGTCATATAATTGTAATAACTCATTCATTGAACTAACAAGTATTTACTGAGCTCCTACTCTGTTTCCCAAGGCAAGAAAGAATAGACCTAACTAGAGATCTTGAAAACTGCCCTAAAATACTACTAGAGAATATTTTCATTGAATAGATGTTAAATATATTTTCCATGGAGGTAAAACACCAAATCAATTTCTTTTTTGTTTCTATATATAATAGCTATTATTATTTTATTTTGAAGGTATCTCCATTTACAAATGAAGACATTTTTTGCCCATCAATTTGAATATAGATTTCCAGTAATCAAATAGTCACAACATTTTAGAGCAGGAATGGGCTAATTATGATCCACCTAGCTCGTCACTTATTTTTAAATCATCTATGAACAGAGATTTTTTTCTTTTACTTCTAAGAATTGTAACAAATAAAAAATGCAATATGACAGAATGAAGGTGGCCACAAGGCCTAAAATATTTATCTGGCATTTTTCAGAAAAGTTTTCTGACTTCTATTTTAGAATTCAAAGAAAGCTAATCCAAGTGCTTTATTTTGTATATAGGAAAATGAGGCTATGAAAACAAGGTTATTTGGCTCAAAACACTCATCAGAAACGTAGGTTAAAATAACGGAACTTTGTTGTTGCTACCATATCTCTAATAGAGCAAATCACCCAGAGACATATAAATAGGAAGTAATTTTGAAAGAGCCATGAAATGACTTTAAATAAGTGGCAATGAGGTCAGTACTGAAAAAAAAAACAAACACCAAAAAGCTTCTGAGGAGAGTAAACAATTCAGTGTATATTTCAGCTAACGGCCTTAGAAGCAAGGTTAGGGATGGAAACATGAAAGTTTATTTCTTAGTGCTAATTCTCTCTATGGGTACTGGATTAGAGTGATAAATGTCATCATTACCTTGCTGTAGAGAGTCTTGTTCTTTTCAGCTAGAGTTAAGTCAGGGGTATCATAGGCATAGCAGCCAATGCCTTTAAGCCAGGTCAAATCTTCTTTGTATTTTACCTGGGAGAAGAACATCAAAGAGTTTTAGACCTTATTTCCAAATAGTAGCAGGTTAGAATTGATACAAGTGGAATAAATAGGAACTCTGATTGCTGAAATATATGGAATAATAAAATATTAAAACAAAGACTTAGATAAGTTTCCAGTAATGCTGATTTCTGCTCATTTTATAGCATATTGCTATACAGTACACAGACATTCTTACTTTTAATACTAATTAAAGCTATTCAGATTTAATAGGCATACTTTCCTAGAGAGTCTATCATTAGCTTGGCAGCTGTATTTTCAGAAAGAACTGAAATGAGCATTGATTTATGTCTTAATTGCTTCATGAAATTGTCTCTCCAACTGATTAAAAATAGGCTGTTCCCTAGATATCCCTTCAGACATGTAATATATCATGCATAGAAGAAATATTAGGCTTTAAATCTGAATATATTTCCCCTCTCCCAAGTTAAAGTTCATTCATTTAGCGATGAGTTCTAGGATTTAAACATTCATACACAAGGGCTAAAATCTAGTCAAGTGTTTAATCAGCTTTTACGTAGTATTTGATCTCATAAATCATATGTGACTATGAATTTGTATCCAATAATAAAAGATTTCAAGACTTACATCACTGACAGCATCAGTAACTGCCCGGTGGTGGAAATGTTCTGGGCGATCAGGAATGGACCTCCAGATTCCCAGCTGACTCATGTAGTTCTCCTTGTATTTCACCTGTGGTTAAAGACACAAATAACTCTCAAGTCTTGTCCAAAACCAATGTGAAAATATCTGCTTGTCTTCAGAGCGGTCTCAGAAAAGATGGTTACTATAATAAAAAAAAGTGATGGTGGGTTATTGAACCCAATACAATTAGAAATAAGTAGGGACGTACTTTGCTGATGTCATCTGTGACTTTGCGGTGATAAACAATGTCCAGAGCATCCTTCACAGTGTGGTATTTGCCTTTGGTCTTCTGAAACGTTTCTTTGTAACGTAACTAGAAAGACAAAAATCTCATGGATTATGGAAAACTACCAAGTTAAATAACTGAGCTCTCTTAAGCTTGAACTCTCTTGAGTCTTCTCCCTTAGGTTTTCATTTCTCTAGATTAAAAAGCTCATTTCACATCTTGGAAGATAAAATGATCATCAGAGAAAAGTATGGAAATCCGAATAAAGCATGGAGTTTAGTTACTGATAATGTATCAGAATTGGATCATTAGTTGTGATAAATGTGTAATGGTAATGCAAGGTGTTAACAGCATAGGGAACTAGGTGTAGGGTGTATGTACCTGTACTATCTTTGCAATATTTCTGTAAATCTAAAACTACTTAAAATGAAAAGTTTGCTTACATGAAAAACAAACAAAAAGGTCATTTGGATGAAGAAAACAAACAACACATACAATGCCATTGAGCTAAACCACACTAAAGTATATGGAAAGAGGACACTTAGTTCCGAACTCCTGATATTAAAATGTCTTCTCCAAGAAGTGTCCTGAAATTGTATGGTATTGCAAGAGATAATAGCTCAGACTTTACTAAGAATATTAAAGAAGATTCAGCCCATCTGCACAAGATGGGTATTTAACTGAACAGTCTGTTTACAACCTCAAACAAATCGGGTTTTTTTTTTGAGTAGCTGATCAAACATAGAATGTAAGATTTTTTTTTTTTTACTTTAGTTCAGTTTTTTCAGAAGGATAATCTCATAAAATCTTTCACCTCTACTTGTGGGAATAGACATGATACATAAACTGAATTTAATGCCAAATACCACCTGCTACATTGGACTATTTTGAAGGTTAGAGTTACCAGTATTGGCACTGATGAGTAATCAGTATTGGTACTAAGGATGGGCTATCCCATGGGGCACAAAGAGCTCCAGGGGCCAGTTTCATTGTGGGGTCACTCCCTAAAAGTGACAATGCAGAGTAAGAAAGCTTGGTTAAAATTAATATTCAGCAGTAACCTGAAGTGATAAAGATGCAGACATCACAAGAAGACAAAAAATATCCCAGTGGATAGATTTTGAATGTATATAATTTTCTCAGACTTTATTTTATGCAAATTGGCATTGCCTCTTTCCAATTAGCAAACTCCTCACAGCTCTAAATGAAAATTTCTGACAAAATTACAGAACTGAGTTACAGTTCCAATTTGCTGTACCCTTTCACATTTCTGTCAGGGATCTGTGTAATTAAGATACTGTGGCATCTAAGAGCTCTTATGAAGATGAGACGTTATGGCTACTTGAGCTTTGAGCTGTGTTTAAGTTCTAACAGCCTGTCCTCCAGGGATGCTGGTTCTGGTATTGGGTGTAACACATTCAAAGTTGGGCTCTGAGACTCAAAATTGGTAAGGACTTGCCAACTACCCTGGGTTGACTAATTTCATGTCTTCATTAACAGATAAGCTCATCACCATTAAAAGACTGTCTTGTCCTTGACCATGTGGTATGGGAAATAAAAAGACTTCTTCTAGTGCCAACAAATGTTTCAAGGGATGATTTAGGTCATCAAGAGAAGAAAGGGAACACACATTTTAGAAATGTCAGCCAAGAGCCCAACACTATGCTAAGAATGTTATATATGTGATCTTGTTTAGTGTAATTGAATTCTTATTCGCATTCCAAATACAAGAAAAAGGGTCTGAGAAAAATGAGATAAATCTTAGAGTTATACTAAGCAGGCAAGTGACAGTATGAGGATATGAAATCATGTTTGACTGACTCCAAGACAATGATTTTGTCGACAAGTAATTAGTTGTTAAGTAGGCCTAATGAATGATACCAAGGAATTACAAGAAAGTCACATATTATTGCCCAGGAGAGTAATGAGAAGAACAATAGGTTTTTAGCACCTCAGCATTAGTTTTAGCTACTTTGCCCAAATGGTATTGTTTGTGCCTGAGTGTGTGTGTGTGTGTGTGTGTGTGTGTGTGCGTGTGTGTGCGTAATACTTTATTTGTTTATATTTTTTAATTTTTCCTGATTCCTGTTATAGGCCAGGACTCTGAACTATGAATCTCCTTGTAATATCTTCTGTTTCTTATGCACTTCAACTTCAGGTGTCTGTCACAACAGAAAAAAGGAGGAAGGGATACATACATCACTGGCATTCCAGTAAGCTCTCTTGGCTCTGATGAGAATTGGTGTATCTGGAACCGGGGTGTATTTGTCCTTCATTTTTTCATATTGAGTCTTGTACTTTTTCTAAGGAAAAAAGATAGAAGAAGGAGACAAAGGTAAAGTGCCATGTTTTCATCCCTCTTAATTCATAGACCCTTACAGACCCAGTCTAGAGACATGATGTATCATGCTCATTTAAAGAACAATAGCTTTACTTCTGTGTTTTGATGCTGCTGAGTACAATTTATAATAATGAACTCCCTGATCAAAGATATCAGGTGAAGGTTTCAGTGAAAGATTTTTCTTTAACCCAGTGCCTTGGTGCTGAATTCCCAGTTTACCTCGCTGACCATGTCCTTCACGTCTTTAGCGTGCTTCAAGGCTGTGGTCTGGTTTCCAGCATGATGATGGGGTCTCTCTTTGGTGGCAAGTTCAACATATAGATACTAAGTAATCAGAGAAGAGGGGTCAGATGTTACAGTGATAAGACATTTATTATTTAGTATTCGGTCAACTTCATTCATCTCTAAAACCTCTTAAATGCAAGGGCCCTGAATACTGTTTGTTTCTTACAAGTGTTTCTATCCATTTGTTTCTTATATGAAAACACATAAATGCTCTACCAGTTATCTAGTATTCTTTACTGCTGAGTATGGTCCAATCTAAATCCAGGTGAGAAAGAATGATAATAGAAGAATAAGAGGATTCTGATAATTCCTTCAACATTTCTTTTCCACTTTTGCCTGAATTCACAATGTGTGATTTCATTTGTTTGTGGACAATGGATAGTTTTATGGAATAAATCAAGCAACTACTTTCACCACCCCGAGTCCACAGCCCAGTCACCTAGTGACAAAAGTTATATAATATTTAGAGAAGAAGACATGGTATTACCTGCTCGTGTAAAAATTGACCACAGTTATGAGGGCTTAAAAGAAAACTAATTCTTGAAGTTAATGGTCGTGAGTCTGCATCAAAGACAATCAAGTGTGAGAATTTACTACTGGCCGACTTGGTCAGCCACACGTAACCGATCCTGTGACACTGGAACAGCGGATTTATGAATTTTTGTTTGTGAATCTTACCTGACTCTGAAGCTTCTGTCCTCGCTTGGCTCTTAACAGATCAGGAGTATCAGAAACTGCAGTAAAGACTGACTTCTGCTTTTTGCCTGCAGCCCTGTACACCAGCTGGAAATAAAGCAGCCGCCACCATCATTTCTGTTTCATTGACATGGTATGTTCTCTGAAGAAGCCTTTATTGCTTATTCCATAGAAAACACAGGGGCCCTCCCACTGAACCAATCTCAGTTTCTGCCCAATAAAGCAACAGTTGATTGACCTCCCTAGTCCTCCATTTTCCTTATCTCACAGTACAAAATAAGAATCATTCTGCTGCCAGTCCAAGATATAAGCTTCCTGTTGTTTTAGGGGTCCTAATCTCATTGGTTCTTTCTAGAACCATATTCCACCCATTATCCCCTTCCTCTCCATACCTTCAACCCTCCCGTTTTCCCAACCTTCTCTCCTCATCTAAAAACAGCTTCAAGTTCCTCCCTTCATTAAGCATTTTCTAGCATCTAACAACAAACAGCCTTGTTCTTCCTTTTCACAGCTAAGCAGATTATATTTCTTCTTTTTCCTTCTTTCGATTAATTTCTCCAAATGATAGTTTGATTTTCACCCAGTAATGCCAACGAAGTTACTCATTAAGAATACCAAAAACTTTACAATTGCCAAAAACAGGAATGCTTCTGTGTAGCAACTGAATTGCCTAGTAGTTTCATTCCTGAAAACTTCTCTGCCTTCTGTCTCCCCATTCTCCCCTAGGAGGCCTCCTATCTTCTAGGAGGCCTTCTATCTTTTATCTTCTAGATATATTCGAGGTATCTTTCTTACTCTCTTTCCTAGATTCTGTCCTCCCTCAAATGCTGATGTTAGCTGGAGTCGAGGGCTGACCCTTCTTACCCTACACATTCTCCTTTAGCGATATTATGAAAACTATGACCTCAAGCATCAATTTGAGACTGAGGACTTTCAAATCTATAGACCCAGTGTCTTTCCTCCGCTCTAGACCCACACTTTCAGCAATGTTCTGAACTTGAGTGACTTATCGAATTCAAGTGGAATCTTTATATTACCCCAATCTCTTCATCTTCTCTTCTTTTATCTATTTTGTGAAACAGCTCCATGATAGCTAATCACACAGGCCAGAAACTGGGGAGTCATCACAGTTTCTGTCCCCTTCATTCCCACCACAAAATGGTCATGAACTTGGGCTTCAAACTTGGTGGTAGCCCTTAAATCTGACCCTTCTCCTTTCCAATCACCAATACCTTAATTCAGCCTCTTATGTCATTTATTTGTTATATATTCTTAGGCGCTTCCCAAACCAACCTCCCAGGTTCTCTATTGAACCACTCTACATGGCTTATCCGCCTTCCATAAGTTTGAGAAAGAGATTTTCTTAAAGCACTAATCTAATCTTAATCCAGATTTGTCCTGCTTAGAAATAATTCTTCAATGATTTTTCATAAAGCCTAAGATCATTAATATACTGCCCCTGTCTTTATAACCTGGCTTTTATTCTATGTTTCTACTCTACTTTCCCAACATTCTTCCATACTCCCCAAGTGCTATTTGAAACTATTCTATTTTCTTAAACTCATTACAGCAATTTTAACATACTGTCTTTTCTGTCTTGAATGTTCTTTCTCCTCTTAACTACCTAGAAAGCTCCTAGAGTCTGATTATTCCTGCAGGATAAAATTTACTATATTGATATCTATTTATTCTTACAGATTACGTACCCATGGAATGTAGAGGTCCATCTTTCTCATTCTCTTATTGCCTGAACTTAAATAAAAGGTCCAAAAAATAGTAGTTCTCTAATACATATTGAGAGAATTTAATAAATGAGGCAAACTAAAAAGTACAAATGGATAACAAATAAATTCTAATCATGGATATAAATGCCAGCCAAATAGATGAATAGATAAAATGTAGGAAATAGTATATATGCAAGTATGTACATGTCCATTTACATATGAATTAAATTATATTGAATCTAAATATACAAGGACAAGTTAAAACAAATTGTAGCTAATCTGCTTGGGTTGTTTTTGGTATTATTACTGAAAGAAAAGATATAAAGTAAATAAAAATTGACTGTTTATTCCAGGCTAAATTTCAAATAAATCAAATTAATAAACTCATAGAATCTTATGCTTAAAAAGAGGCTGAATCATTATCTAGTCCAGTTCTCTAGCTCAGAAAACTGGATGTTGAAGTTGTGAATTATACAAGTTCACAGAGAAAACTGGAAGTAAATCTGGGACTAAAACCCACCTTTGCCATGTCATTTCTGTAATTCTCCTTGTACTGTCTTTTCTCTGTACCCAAGTATGCTTCGTTTAAGCTTCTTATATACAATTCAAAAACTATTAAAAAGTCAGTAAGTTGAATGTCCTTTGGCTATCAAACTTTTTACTAAGCCAGCGTTTACAAAACTTTTCTGAAAACCCCCAAAGTCCTTATTAAGCCAGATTTTCAGGCTTTACCTCAGATCTTCTGAATCCAGGGGAGTTGTCTGGATCAGTATTTTATGAGACCCAGATCATTCTGATGGTGAGACAAGTGTGGGAGAAACTGTATATTGAAAAGTACCTATCCTTTTTCCTCAATATTGATGCGCAATATTCACAAAATCTCCATCAGAATTGGGAAGAAGAGAAATAAAGTTTTAGGTAATTCTGAACCCAGGCAGCCAAGCAAAGCAAAGGCATTTCAGCAATACCAATTATTACTTTATCAAACTTTTTTTTTATTATTTGATAGCTGGAAGAAAATGTAAGATATAATAGTTTAAAGTCCCAACACAGGCTGCGTATTAGAATCATCTGTGGAGAAGCTAAGGGCATGCAGATGGCCAGAACAGGGAATCAGAATCTGGCATGAGCCTGGGGGTGAGAGCCCACTCAAGGTGATGCTGATACTCAGCCAGAATAGAGAAGCACAACTTTATTGAGATAAAAGAGTGAAGCATCCCTATCTGAGTGCTAGCACTGGCCGAAAGAATGGAGGGAAGGTTTCAGGGAAGGAAATGTACTCAACGGAGCAGAGGCAAAAGCTGAAGAATTAATCATTTCTGTCTGTGGCTCACCAAGAGTGTAGAAAGCTGCATATCCCTCTTCTGAGGGCAACATTTGGTTTTCCAAGGCATTTCTCAGTCTATGAGTATATATGATGATTTCTAATCATCTGCCCTCAGAGTTATTAAGAATGAAGAGTCAATGAAGCAGCCTGATCGCTAATGCTTGACTCAGCTTGATGAAGTCTAATGGATGAGGCCACAAGACAAACTATGTTTGAAGAAGAATGACCACTTGACCCATAATAAAAACAGTCATTTAGATTTCTGGAATGCCCTCACTTTTAAGAATTACATTTAGTCATTGGCAAACATCTATGAATATCTATTATGGCCAACACACTCTGGGATACACATCTAAGTTAGAGTCCAACCCTCAAGAAACCAGAAGTCTAGGTGACTTGCTTAGACATAGTGGCCACAATTAGACATGGTAATCAAAGGAAGAAGAGTGATCTTTTGCTGAGTATAGCTGCCTGAAAAATGATCTTTAAAGCATAAATCTTTTGCAGTGACAGGTTAAGTATCCTTACCTCACTCAGATGTGTCTTCAGTTCCTGCACTTTTCTGTATTCTGGAGTGTCAAGCACCACTTTGTATTTGTCTCGCATCTTCCTTGCTTTATCAGTATAGAGGTAATTAGACTTTAAAAAAAAGCAAGGGAATACAAGTTAATTAATCATCTATGGCATTGCATATCGTGGGTCACAGGTTGTCTTTCAAATGGCTAGCCTATGCAATACTGTATTTCTTTCCAGGAAGGAACAAAAATCAATATTTATGTAAGCTCATCATATTTTATAAGAGACACAGATCATCTTAAGTGGGTCATGACTTGCCCATGGAGTAATGGAAAACTTCCTCTTAAAAGCAACTGCAGGCAAAGATGCTTTCTGCTCAATTTTTGAGGCTGCTGATGGGGTATATGGAAGTTGTGTAGGGGTAGTTAAGAAATGTAAAGATGTGCTCTCACCCAGAGCTTCCGCAGGTGTCGGGAGCGGACCATGTCAGGAGTGTCATATAGGAAGCAGCCCAGTCCCTTCAGGATCTGCAAGTCCTCTTTGTATTTAATCTGTGAGGTAACACCAGAAATACAGCTGATCATGAAAAAATACAAATCAGGAGCAAAGATGATAAATCTATGTACCTTTCATTTTGATTCAAAATGTCCACCCTGTACTCTTGGTTTGCTGGCACATGAGTAAAACATAGGGTTTTTAATTTAAATCTACAACCCTGATCTGAGAACATGTCTATAATATTATTATTACACTGATGGGAGAAAAACATAGATTGAAGGGTGTGGTCTTTTAGAGGAAGAATTTTCTAAGGACAAAAAATGGCAATAGGAAGTTGCTAAAGAGGATGGAAGTAGGGATGAGTAGGAGAAAGATATTAAACATGAACTGGGACAGAGGTTATTTAGAAAGTTAGGAGTGGTAATGATTCAGTATTGAATGTAGAATAGTGGGCAGTGATTATTATACTTCTCCAGTGCTCCTTTATCATCGTTTCCATTGCTGGAGAAGTGGGGTCCAGTTTTACCCTCAGATTGTACACTCTGCTTAGCAATATTCAAAATAAAAGGCTCTTCAAAGACCACCAACTGGCTTAAGTGCAGAAAGCAAGGCTGTATCATGTTCAGAGTCATGCAGAAAGACCAGTGGGAGATGCTTACATCACTGGTGATGTCTCCCACGTAGCGGCAATGGATCACTTGGGGTGTGTATGGCAGTGAGATCATGTGGCCTTGCATTTTGAAGAAGTCTGATTTGTAGATCAACTAAAGAAAAAAAAAAATTTAAGAAGCACACATATTAGAGACCAAGTGGTTGGCATTTATCTCTGGATCCCAAGACCTCTTCTCTCTTCTAAGAAAATACCTCACTGACAGCCTCTTGTGTCTTCTTGACTTGGCGGATTTCAGGTGTGTCTGGAGTTGTATGAATCTTGTCTTTTAGTTTATGGTACAATTGTCGATAGAGTCTCTACAATAGAGGAAAAAGCATTTCAGGTGTTTTGTAGGGGATTATGGGGACATTTATTGACTAATAAACAATCAAATATTTTACATTTTTTAAGGATATAGAAAATGAGATTTGGAAAAAAAAGAGAAAATATTATTTATTTGATTTAGGTGAAGAATTTTGAGCAAAAAGTCTTCCACTTCTATCAGATAGTTGGGTAGTAATAACCAATAATTCATGTGTGGAAATCAGGGTTATGAGTCAGAATACAATGCAACCATATTAAAGATTTTTTTAATATAACTGTCAAAAGAAGGACTTAATGCTGACCCCGCATTATATATGAATCAAAGCCTCTACAATAGTATTATCAAATAAAGAAAAATATTGCCATGGGATGTGATGGTGGCAAATGGTGGCAAAAAGAACCCTATTAATATTGGTGATGTGTTACTTTCACAGTTTTAATACAATTCATTCTTTATGCATTTCGAAAAAACTTGACTTTTGATATTTCCCCCACAGAATTAGAATTCACAGTACCTCACTGGTAACATTGTTGACCCTCCGAACATTGACAAATGGAACATCATTGGGGCCAAGTGTATACCCATTTGCCTTAATATGTTCATAAGCTTCTTTGTACTTGAACTGAAAAAGCAAAATCAGAGTAAGATCAATACGAATAAACAAAGAGCAGCATCATATTTTCCATGTTAAAAAGAACTGTCTTTCTTATTTGGAAATTACTGACTAAGCCATAAGTATAAGGAAAAATAATTGACCAAATTGATAGTAATCCAAGTCTTGAAGATTATTTTGTTGGCTGATAAAACTAGGCTCAGAAAATTCAACATTGCCTCATTGAAAACTATTGGCAGGTATGCAAAATGCAAGAAAAACATATTTTAAGGAGTCCTAGAAAATTAGGAAATACAAAGAAGAAACAATATTTTTAATACTATTGAATGACTTTATAAATGATTTTTAAAATGGCAGTTCGATTATTAAATCTGTGCTTTGGAAACTATGTTAGTATCTCTGGTTATTGGGCTCTGTCTGGCCAGCAAGTTTGATTCCCTGGAGTCTGAAGGGAATCATTGAAGTGAGAGTTTATTTTTCAGCTGATGGCTGGTTTGTGGGTAGGTCTGCAGACCAGAGTCACTGAAGTAGCCAAAACTTCTCTAGATCTTTTCCATGGGGTAAACGCATCATGTCCCATCACTTTTGAAAAGTCAGGAGGTTAGTGTCAGAACCAACACCCAGGCAATGCCAACTGGTGACAACCTGTCTACCCCTCTGAACTTTCTATGAAAAGAGCAAGGAGGATAAAAGACAATAATCAGAGTTGGAAGATAGGCAAGAAGCCTTTTTTTATCCAGAGGTATACAGTGATGTTGTGTCTACTGCAAAGAAACATTGCAGAAGGAAGGCAATACTCTTGTCACACACCAGTACTACATATATTAAGTTGCTTTTCTAGCATAAAGCTTGGGATAGTACAGGATGTCTGCACTTAGGACAGCAGAATTAGAGGCATCATGGCACCATGAGCCCAGAGCCAAGTTACCAATTCACACAGATGCAATCTCATGAAAGTCCTGTGCTGACCACTGGGTTCCCAGCAATGAGACTGAAGGAGTGGAAAATGTGCTGCTTCCTCCCCTCTGCACCCATAATTACATCATGTTGAAACTTCAAGGTTGATTTGGGGGTGAAAATAGACTATTAATGAATATTAGTGTTCCCCTTCCACTTTAGATCCCATCTTAATGAACGGAAGGCCACTCACATAACTGCTGATATATCGATTGTCTTTGTTGTGTTGAAAGTGAGGGGTGTCAACTGGGAGCCTATATCCAGTGGGCAGGGAGCGCAGGACAGCTTTTCTGTACAGATTCTGCCAGAATGAGGAAGAGAGGGTTAAATGATATTTCCATCAAAAAAGTGACCTGAGTTCAACATGTCACAATGCAGCTCTTACTGGGTTTTCAATCAAGTAGTTAATGTACTTTTAAGTTTACTGAATTGATTTCAGGAAGAAATTAAATTCTGAGTCAGGCAATGATTTAGATTACTCTTCACTTATTGTTTTTTGGGAAAAAAAGAACAGTGAGTGAAGGAGCTAATAGAAAAGAATTCTTCTGTGCTTTGAATACATGCCCAGCAAGTGCATGGTACTTTGCAAGGATTTGAGAAGAGGAGAGAAAATAGGCAGTCAAGTGCCACCTCTCTCATTCATTCCACACTTGGGTGATATTCAAGCCATCATGGATGTTTCAGGCAGTCAAATTACAAGGCCTAGCTCTGGACTCCCCTCTCCTCCACAGACAGCTGATGTCAGATGTCGCAATCAGGCTGTGATAAGGTTAGGACGTTCATTTTTCTGGTAGAGGGGAAAGGAGTTGCTGTCTGCGGCCTTAAATAATCTGTCTTTCAGGGGAGCTACAAGAATAAGAATAGTATTTAATATATTAAAACCAAATTATTTTTAACATTCAACATAAAAAAATAGAATTAAAGGTAGAGAACACTGCTGCACCATCAGGCAACAAAAGCGATATGAATCATGCAAGTGGAATCCAATTACTTCGATTCTGTATTCCAACAGCCATTTCTAGCTTTGTCATTTGTTATGTTTCATGATTATAAGTTTCATGATTTTAAGTCTTGTGTTTATCACCTTGATGCTAAGATTTTTTGAGAGCAGAGATAGATTGGCCCTCCTCTTTTTAACTTGTAAACTTTGCATCAATGACATCAATGTCTGCTTGTCTGCATTCTTTAACAGAAATGCTATATACATTATTGAGAAACGGACACTGTTCCTTAGCAAAGGAAAAGCCCACTGTTTGCAATTGTTTGATAAGAGGATACTTGTCAGGCAGGAGGAAGGACAAGTTATGCTTTGGTTGAGTTATCGTTGCTGCAACTTATGTGAATGGAGCAGTAGTGACAATTTACAAGGTCAGACTGAGAGGTCCCTCATCGGTTGCATCCTGGATTTCTCAGGATGCACTCAGCACATTCCAATCAAGATCTCACTGCTCACCTCACTCTGGAGTTTGTACGCATGAAGGGCCCGGTCCAGATCCACAGTTTTTGTTGTTGGAGCCACTTTGCCTCTGACACTGTGCACATAGTCATGGTGGTAGACAGCCTGGGTGCAGAGAGAAGCAGAAAGAGTTGAGACAGTGGCTGCATTTCTAGAAGGAGGCCAGGTAAACGAAAATCCAAGTCTTTCTCAAAAAAAAAAAAAAAAAAAAGGTAGCCTGCTTCTCTTTGCTGAGAGAACTTTATCTGATACATTATTGTGTCTATCCCAGTAAGATCAGAGCTTAGGTGTGAACCTCACACTGAGAAATAAGTGAAGAGGTTGTTCAGGCACAAGAAGAGGTAGCGTGGGCATTTACCACTGTGAGTTGCAAAACAACAGGCCTTGATGTTTTAACTCACTGGTCAGGTTTAATACAGACTTTGTTGTTTTGTGGGGTTAATGAAAAACAGCAAGTTTGTGCCTGTTCTGTGTGTCCGTATCAGGTCATAGTGGATGTCTTTAAAAGACTTTCCCATTGTTCATATAAGGATTCCGAGGTCCAGAGGGATTAAGTGCTGTTGCCAAGCTTCACAGATCATGTGTGGGAGAAGCTGCACTCCCTCTACACCTCTCACTTCTGATCACAGCTGTAATTTGTCAGAAAACCTAGACAATGAATTATAAACCATTGCTCTTGGCACAAAAGACAAAAAGTAGCTTTGGAGCTTTAAAACACCAAGTATGTCATAGACTCAGACTAAGTACAACTATACTCCAGGGAATTACTTGAGCACATCAGGATTTAGGAAACAAGAGCAGAACCTTCAGCGTCTCTAAATCAACAATTGGAAAAATCCCGACACTCTCCCATCTTTAGTTTTTTCAACTTCTGGCCCTGTCTTTATTACTGTCCCAGCCACTTCCCCAAAGGACCGTACTTACATCACTTAGTTGCTTCCCACTTTGGACAGCCTGAACATAGACTGGGGTGTCAGTGACCAGCTTGTAGTCATTCCTTGTTTTCTGCACATGAGCTTTATACTTGATCTGCCAAAAAAAAAAAAGGAGAAAATATGCCTGTGTTAGATTATTTGTTATATTAGAAATTGCTGATTTTCACAGTGGGTTTGGTTGCTTTATAATGCATGGCATTTACATTCATCAGCACTTATTCAACAGACCGGGATGCATTTAAATTTTATGACAATCAGGGTAATCAGTGTTTATAGTCATAACATTCCTAGAGTGTTCTAGGAAGCCTGACAAATACTTTTGTAGCAATATTTGAAATTTCTTACTGACCTCTTGATTATCATATCAATTTACCTATAAAACAGTTTTTTACAAATAAATCCTGTCTATAGTACCACAAATTCCTTACAAATGAGATTTTTTTTTTTATAATAGCTATTATGTGCCCATTCATAGAGATAAAATACTCTAAAATGTGGAATGGAAGAACCCTTATCCCTTCTCCACTAGAGAACAACAGGACAGCTTAACTGCTTTACTGAATAAGAATGCCACATGCATTCCTTTTGAATTCCTCTCTCTGTTCCTTAGCATCTTTCTCCAGCTCAGTCATTTTCACTACCACTAAAGACACAGCTAGTGCTAGTCTATGACAGCATTCATATTTTACATACTCTAGACTACACTGAGAAGGAAATATACTAAACAAAATAAAATAAAGTAAAAAAAAAAAAAAAAAAAAAAGGAAAACTCACATCATTGCGTAGATCATAAGCATGTTTGGCGTGGAGAATTTCAGGAGTATCCCAGACGTAGCAACCAATGCCTTTCAGCCAGTTAAGGTCATCCTTGTACACAATCTAGAGGATGGCAGGTGATGGTAGGGTCAGACAAAGAAAACTGGACCATCAGGCTAACTAAAGACCTGGGCATCTCTGAGCCAGGGTGACTTCGGGGAAAGAAGGACAAAGGCGTTATGCAATGAGGCCGAGAGTGCCGAGGAAATGGCACACAGAGCCCGGCTTCCAGGGGCGGCTGTGAAATCTACTTAGATCCCTTGGTAAACAGGAAAGCAACCCTGGAAGAAGACTGAAGTGAAGAAATAGGTATGTCTGCTTCTCTTCAGGGTGAGCACAGGTTAGGGTTACCATGCATTCTGGTTTGACTGGATTGTCCCATTTTGGCAATGTTGAACCCCACCTCTCTTCCAGCCCCCAGGCCTGAACAACCCACCACTATGAGCCCACCTGAAATCCCTCCTCACACCTGATGATATTCTTGTTGGTCCAAGTTTCAACTCTAAAAATTATGTTGTCTACACATGGTGACAGGGAAGAGGAATGAACTTACCTAAGAAGGTGCCTAATAACGAACAAACTTACATCACTAATCTGATCGGTGACTCTCCTGACGTGATCGTTGACTTGCAGATCAGGGTGGCAAATCCACTCATGGAGGTGTAGGCGGTAATCAATCTCACTGACTTTTTTCTGAGAATCCTTAGCAGTCACCATCTCTACCATGTCGGGCACCATGTGGATTTTCATCTTGTTCTTTTCATAAACTGATCTGTACAGGCGCTGTGAAGTTAAGATAATGTGCCAGTTAATATAACATGCTGGTTAGACAGCAAGTGTGCAAGACATCATAGCATACGTGCCTCTCTTACACACCAGAGAAATAAGAGCTGCCAGCTTTTAGCAATCAGCTGGGCAAGCGGGTGGGGACTGGAATTTTCTGACACTTTCTACAGATTCATGGGTAAGCCACATGGGCTGAGATACTGCTTAGCTTCTTCGTGTATGCGCAATTAGTGCTGAAGGCATTGTTGACAAGAAAATGTTCTGATTTATAAAACACTGTTAAATTACTTCCATTTGAAGTAAGGCCTTGAGGGTTACTTACATCAATGTTAAATTTGCCAACTCTGAGGCACCGTGCTGTATTTGGATCATCCTCAACACTTTTTGGTAAAGTATATAGAGCTTTGAACTTTTCGTATTCTTCCCGATATTTGACCTATAGAGAGAAAGTACAAAGAAAGAGCTTTGTGGAATAATGGATCGATATTGTTAAATGATCATGAGACTTGCATGAGAAGGACTGACTCTCAGGTACTGCCAAGTTGGGGTGACCACCTCTCTGAGCTTGCTTCCTCATCTGTGCACAGACATGCAGGGGTAGCATGAGGACCTGTCACCAGGTGTCCTGAGGTTAAAGTCGGACTCTATCTAAAAGTAATTTTTAAATTGTAGAAAGCTACAAAATTGTGGCTACTGATTTTAAAACTCCTATATCAATACTAGTATTTCTACTGTTACTACACCTAATTCATTTTAAAGATTATCGAATTTCATAATGTCTCTCTTGGGTTAATGGGTTTGTTTTTCTTAACCATAAGTAAAAAAGGAATAATGTGGAATTCTTTGGGTTTTTGTTTGTTTGTTTCTGTTTCTGGGAATTCTTTGTCTTTAATAATAGACTGATGCTTAATGAGGCACAATCCTTGAATTTTGGTTTCAACAAGGTTTGCAAAAAATACAGTGTAACCAAATTTTATGGGAAAGCCAACTATTAATTCTTAAGCCATATTGTCTACTAATTCTAAGATTTCATGAACCTGGAGGTAGGGCCCTAAGAGAGATTAAGATCTAATCACTTAGCACATGATAAAATAAGAATTCTCTCACAACAGAGGCCCAAATCTCAGTAATAAAAGGGGAGAGAAGAATATTTGTGTCAGACTTCCAGCAAAGTCTTTACTGACTAGAAACTAAACAAAATTTACACAGAATTTTCCAGAACATTAGTTGACATGCTTATCACATTGAACTTATTTTTCAATAGTAAAGAAGATAGCATTCAAAGGTACCCTTTAAAAAAAATACTGCAACTGGAATTCTCTGTTTAAAGAATTGATTTGTCGATGTACCACTTTGTTCCATGCATAATTAACTGAGTATATTGTCTTTTTAATTTTTTTCATTGCTAAAACAAAAAGACTACAGAGCTTCCTAAATCTATACAAGTTTTCTTCTCCTAAAATTTTCTCCTTTGGGCTATTCTGTTTACAGTCTTCTGAAGAGAGTTAGCTTGGGCAAAATCATATACATGTTCTGATTTGTTCTGATTAGTTTTCCCTCCTATGAAAATTAAATTAATTCCATATATTTTCTAACAAAATCTTTTTCTAAAGTATGCTTCTCTAGACACAGTAGAGGATAGTGAAATCAAGTTACTGGGACACTATCATTGTCTTTTGTGTAGCAGTTTTAAGTACTCTTTGGTAAAACATTTATGCCAGAAAGAACTCATGTAAAAGTCAAGTGAGTGTGTGAATTCTTGCTGACATGGAATATAAAATAAATTTCTCATTATGGATCATAGCAAAAAAAGTTTGAAAAATACTGATGTAAAAGGTAAACAAGTTCCACAATTAATGGGTAAAATTTTCCAATATTTCTGAGAGACAACTGTGCCTATTAGAACTGTAGTGAAGATTACAAAGAATATTAAATGAAAGGTTTCATTTGAGAAACTTCTAAGCATAAAGGGTTAAAAATCATAAGACCTTATCCTATTGTTAAACAACTCAGGTGATTTAAACAATATATTTTACAATTATGTGGACATAATACCTAAGAACTGATACTTAAGAATAAGTTCTGCCTTAAAAGGTAAACTTTCAAAAGATTTTTAAAAATACATATATTTTGTAGTTATAAAGATAATTATTTAACTTTTAATCATTATTTGAGGATAAATAATAGCTATTACATTTACTGGATTATTTTTGTCCGAAATCCCATGTAATTCTATTGGAAAGAATCTATTTTCTACAGTATACTATGTCTTCTATCCATGCTCACTTCTGGCTAAAACTAATTACAGTCGACCTTTGAATAACATAGGTTTGAACTCTGAGGGACCACTTCCGTACCATTTTTTAAATGATTATTGGTTCTATCTTCATGGATTCAACCAACCAGAGACATAGGTTGATTCAAACTGTGAATGTAGAAACTGCCCATATCAAGAACAGGCTGGTTATAAATTATACGTGAACTTTCTACTTCAAGGATCAGTGCTTCAAATCCCCATATTGCTCAAGGGTCAGTTGGAAATTCATCTATGCCATCTTCAGAAAAGCAACCTAAAAGTTTCTGTGTATGTTCTTCATGCAAGTGTTTGTGAGTCTCTCTGGATTTGAGGGCCCTGTGGAAGAAGAAGTAAGTGCACAGACTTCATGGCGAACAGAAGTCTGGAATTATTTGCTGGTGTACCCCTATGGAAATGCTAATACTTTGGGCAACATATAAATCAGTCCAAAAAATTCTCTGAGCAGAGAGAAGAGCAGAGAGTGGGTGGAAAGGCTGTGCATTTGTACTTGACTTACGCGGCTGGCCAGATGCTTCTGGTTCTTGGCGTGTGTCAGGGACACAGCGGTGGAAGGCAAGAGGTAGCTGGTGGCTTTCACTTTATCCCAGGCCTCCTTGTACAGGTTCTGCAAGAGTTAAAGATCTTCTTGTGAATACTGAAAAATGCATTCTGGCTGGTTTCTGATTAGCAGATTTCCCCGTTTCCATCCTTCTCAGATACTTCTTAATAATCCCCAGATCTCCCAAGTACTTCTAAAGAAATAACTGGTTTAATGTCACAACTATAATTGCAGTCCATTATTTCATTCACTGCTATAGTACTTAACATAGTACTTATCAGTTTGGTAGTTATAGAGTTTTTGTTGCTGTATTCATTCCTCATAGGTCTAGGAATTCCTGGAGGATGAAAACTACTCTTTTTCATTAAAAAATTCTGTTTATCCTTCCTTCCTTTTTGTAGCTAGTGATAGCTCAAAATATATTTCCAGTTTTAGGTATTTCTTTAACCTAGTTATTTATTTATATACACACAAAAACATGCAAATACACATGAAAGTTTTATTCATAATTCTCAAAACGTGGAAACAACTCAGATGTCCTTCAGATGTAAATGGATAAACTATGATACCTATGTGAACAGAATACTGTTCTGCAACAAAATAATAAGCTACTGATTTATACATCAATGTATATGATATAAAAATGTATTTGTCAAGAGAAAAAGACTGGGCCTAATGACTATATACTATATAATTCCATTTACATGATACCAGAAGATACCAGGAGAGAGGTGAGGGACAACACAGGAAAATGTTGTAGGTGATATAGAGCTTTTCTACATCTTTACTGTGGTGGTGAATATCTGATTCCATGCATTTGTCAAAAAAATATAGCACTATATACCACAAAGTAAAAATTGTTTGCAAATTAAAATGAAGAACCAATCAGAATAGGAGAAAGAGACTAAAACAGAATGCAAACTAGAAGAAATCAATTGTATTATAAATGCATAACAAGACTACACTGAAGGAGGTGAGGAAGAAAATAACAAATTTAAATTATTTCAGAAAGTGACATGTTGACTGGATATACTAAAACTATAGATAAAAATAACTACACAAAATACAACACTAGTTAGCAAGTTTCTCATAAGGATATCAGTTAGTAATTCTGAAAATACTTTATGTTCATACAAGAATTGAACAAATAAGTAAATATGCTATAAAGAGTGAGAGCCAAACTTTTTACTGGAAAGGAAAAATGAAAGTTACAATTTGGAAAATCAGAGAGGGGGAAAAGTCTACAGCAAACCCTGTGGTGCTGAATTGCATGGAAGTTAGTATGAATTTGTGACTTTTAGATATAAATGCATCCAGGTAAGCGAGAAACAATATAGATATGCATACACACATGGATTAGTATGCACACACATACATTTCTAAACTGTCCACTTAGAGTCTGTCAGTAATGAAATCCTGGCAGCAATGACCACACCCAGCTTAGACCTGGGTTTTGAAATAATGATTTTCCAATAAACTAGAGTTCATTACAGAGGTGGCTGATTCCACGTGTGGTGCAGGGAAAATACAAGAGAAGCCTGGAGCATCTTTGATGCCAGGAAAAAAGAAGGAGCTCAAAAAAACACAATGATGGCGCACATCAAGGGAGCCGCCCTAAAAGTGCTCCCAATGGCCAAAGATGAAAAGATCAGAGGAACAAAATAATTACTATTAGACTACATCCCATAGGATAAAATAGGTTCATACTTACATAAGTAAGTAAATAAACAAACAAATAAACAAATGGCAGGGAACATCTGTTCCTTACGGAAGAATTCCAATTAATAAATATACAAGGAATAAGGAACGTTCTGTGTGAACAGCACCAGCAGGCACATTTCTCAGTAACAATTATTGGAGGCAAAACCCACCAATGGATTTGTGAAGTGATAGAATGTTTGAGGATATTTGCATAGGCTCTCCTCCAAGATATTCATAATAACAAAGGGAATAAGAGTGACCTGGCAGTGGAGAACTTTAGCAGAGAGCAACTTAATCAAGTGACCAAGGTCAACACTGGCAGTTACTGACATCAGGCACCACTGCTATGAGGTGCAGAGAAGGGCATGTTACTTCTGTATCATTCTTGCCCCAAATGCCTATTTTCAATCTCATCATTAGAAAACATCACATAAATCAAATTAAGGAAACTTCTACAGAATAACCAGCCTGTATTCTTTAAAAATATCAAGGTCAGTAAAAGACAAGAGAAGACTGTGACACGGTCAGACTGGAGGAGACTAAAGAATAATGAACATGAAGTTTAATGTGGAATCTGGGATTTCTGAAACAGAAAAGCACACCGGTGGAAAAGCTGGTGAAATCCAAATAAAGTCTATGATTATCATTGTAACAGTGTTCATGTCTTGGTTTTCATTATTGTGTCAAAAATTATGCAGAAATTCGATTATTTTTGCAAACTTTCTGTATGTCTAAAATGACTTCAAAATGAAATTTTGAAAATGTTTATCAAATTCGGTTTAGAAGAGTAGGGAAAAAGAATGTCTTCATTGGTCTGTAAGCCACTGGCCACTGAAGAAGTCAAAGGACAAGTTCAGGGTCAACAAAGAGCTTCCACGGTACCTGCCTGCAGGCAGGAAGGACTTAAGAATTTATGCCAACTGCATGAAATAGTGCAATTTCTAAATTGGGACTTATTTAATTATATCTAGGAGGTTTTATGAGGATGTAGGAATGTGAAGGTCTAAGAGAAAATATAGAAAAACCTTTGGGAGAGAGTACCTATGCCTTCCCCTCTTAAAGGGGAAAGAGACAGCCAAATATAAGGAAAAAACAAAAACAAACAAACAACTCACACTGCTATACAGATCCTTCAGATTCTTGGTTCGGTCATAATCCACTGTTTTTAGAACTGTGGTATATTTGTCCTTAATTTGATGATAATTTTCTTTGTATTTCACCTGCAGACAAAATAATATGGATTACTCTTTTCTGTTGTTTGAAATCACACAAAGACAAGAATGGTTTGCTCTGGAAGAGAAGCATAAAGAAGACACACCTCACTGGCATTAATGCCACTTTGAAGGGCAGTCACATAAAGTGGTGTATCTGTGACCAGATTATAATTCTGAAGATTCTCTTTGCTTGCTGCTGTGTATTGTATCTGTAAAGAAAAGCAAAAGTCATCAAACTGGTAAAATACAGGCCTGTCATGAGCTTCAGCAGTTTATGCCATAATTTCTGGATTTCTGCTTTAGGTCTAAGAAAGAAGCTCTTCTCCTATAGTCCTGCAGACTGCATGGCTTTCAGAACTAAGAATTTCTCTTGATCTAAAGTGGTCCCTGAATCTCTGCCAGGTCCCTTCTTGACTGTGTTGCCTTTTCCATGTCTCTGCTCCACCGCTGAGAGAAAGCCCCTCAAGCTTCACATTCCATTCGTCTGCCTTATGAGGGCTGAATTTCTGCTGGGAAATTTTCCAGATATCTATTTTTTACTTCAGATTGAACTATCTGTCATCAAAGTACACATTCGTAGCTACTCTCTGCAAGTTAACCTGGTCAGCAAAGGTTCAGATGCTTGAAAGTAGTTCGCTACTGAAAACTTCCCAGATAGCTTTCTGATATAAATGTCCAATGCCTTACACCACAGGAGAAACTCAAACTGAAAAGGTTCAGCATCACAGAAGGCCACCAAAAAAGATTTTATTGGGCAGGGGAAATGTGGTTCTCTTAGAGGACACACTGTTAGAGCAGATTTTTCTGCCTGGGCTCAGGGACAATCTGTCACCCTGCCAACATCACGTGGACTCTGTGGACCTGTGAGCTTATCCTCCTCGGAAGACTGGCTCACCTGACTCTGGAGGTCATATGACTTCTTGGCATGGAGGATCTGGGGTGTGTCCCAGACATAGCATCCAATGCCTTTCAGCCAATTCAAGTCATCCTTATACACGTTCTGCAAGAAAGAAGGAAGAATGAAAGGTGATAAGTACTAAGATGAATTTATAACTTCCTGTTAGTCCTTGGTTCTGTTGGTGCTTGGCAGTTATAAGGTAGACCCCTCAATATCTAGCTGCTCTTGAATGTTTTGGCCTAAAGAAGCTCAGGAGACCAATAGTTATGCTTTAGTCTAGTGTTAAACAGATTAAATATTTAACTTTGACTTGGAGAGGATTCTTACACCAAAAAGTGGTGATTCAAGCCACTTTATGTGGAAAAGCAGCAGAGTTTAGGAATACAGGGAAAACTGGAGCATGGAGGTCTGGGGCAGGGCTGGGCAAAGCCTGTAACTAAAGAAGTTGCAGAACAAATGTCATACATCACTCAAGATCTCCTGTGCATTTCGGGCCCGTATAACATTGGGTTCTTCAGGAAGAGATGTCCACTGGTGGAAGTAGTGTCGGTACTCAAGGTCACTGAGGATATACTGGCACTTTTTGGCCAGCACATGATTCATCATATCATTAGGGATATGAATGTTTGCTTTGGTGTCCTCATAATCTCTTCTGTAGTTCAGCTAAAGAATAATATTGTTTAAAGACAAAAATAGGAAAGGAATTAAAATGCGAATTATTCAGATCCATCTCTTTAGAGACTTAACTTCCAATGTAATAAATAGGACATCATGTAGAATAGACAGGTTTTAAAAAGGATTCTTGAATATTTCTTCTTTTAAAATCTCCCATCCCTTTATAACACAGAGTAAAAAATGGCCTTGTTATTTTTTTCTTGTTTCAAATACAGTACTGCCCTCACTGGACACTTGGTAGTGGAAGAGGTGGGGAAACCTGTCACCATCAAAGGCATACAGGCTACTGTGATAGACTATTGGGGATGAAGTCTCAAGATTGACATCTTTCTCCCCACGCCATCACCAGCTAACGTAGAACCTGAACCGAAGGGCGGATTGTAAGTCAGCAGATGCAATAATATATCTTCTGTTAGAGTGGACATTTGCTTACCGCACTCCTCATCTTTTGGAAATCCAGAGAATGAACCACCGCAGGGAACTCACTGATCTCTTTTCCAGCCAGGTAGTGACCCTTCTGCTTCTCATATGTCTCTTTGTATTTAAGCTGTGAAGTAGATACAACATTGAGAGTCACTAGGACTTTCTAACTAGCTCTTGCTTCCCAATAAAGAGTCTCAAATCCATGAGAAGTAAAGTCCCACAGACCTCACTGTTCACCAGGTCGGCATGCTTGGCTCCAACAATGGGAATATAGCGCTCATCCAAGGTGTAGCCATAGGCCTTGGTTCCCTCCCAGGCCCCCTTATACAGTATCTAGAACAAAGAAATGCTCGTCAACAAAAGAGAAAATGGCAAAATCAAGGCAAAAATCCTTGTGACAGTTATCAGGGTGCTACTAAGAACAGGGGAGAGTCATTTGGTTTGTTGCATATTAAATCTATAGACTAAAGCATTTTATAACAGAATTTAACTATATAGTTCTAATAAAAGTAGAAGCAAATGTGCATATAGGCAGAGAACTATGGAAGATTGCTTCTCATGGGCAAACACCCACACACAGATACATGGATCAACCTTTATGTTAACTGAATTAAAACTGGGAGGGAAAGTCCTCCTTTTGTTGGCTAAGGATGTTTGTAGATGATTTCTAAAGAGGAGTCAGTCTTCTCCTTTCTCTTGTGGTAGCTGTTCAGTCCTGTGAGGGCCCAGAGCCAATACAGCATTTGTTACAATTGTTATCTAGCCATTTATTTGTATTTCTGTTCCTCTCACTTGTATGTGCTCCTGAAGAGTTTGTCTCTTTGGGCTTTAGCTGCTCCTCTGGTGCCTGGCACATCACAGGAGCAAAAACTGTCAGATGAATAAATGCTACCATCCCTGAATAATATGCTGCTTCTAATAGGTAAAACTAAATGCAACAAAGACAATAATTTCAATTCACAAGTAATACATAAATATGAATACTGACAAGAGCTTAAAATTAAGAAGTAACATATCACATAAAACAGAACTTACGGTACTATAGAGTTTTCCCATGTCTTTGGAATGGGTGATGTGTGGTGTGTCTGGAGAAAATATATACTTGCCCTTTAATTCTTTATTAAATGTTTCTTTATATTTTACCTAAGGAAAGAAAGCAAACCTTTCAATACTATAAAGGTGCATTTAAACTTTCACAGGACATACCTATCAACATAATAATCAGTCTACATTTAGAGATTAAAACTAAACAAGTGACGGGATTTCAGTCTTTTAAACTAATTTAATAGGATAATTAGAATAAGAATATATCTGTTATTTAAAAGCGGGTACAGTATATGACCTACTAGAGATTTTTAAAACAAGGCCTCCAAAGATGATCTTATGACTTGCACCCTCCCCTCCAATTTCTTTTAAACAATTATCTGGAGTTAAGCAAATCCATTCAATGATAAACAACAGAATCCATAGTCTATGTAACTAACTATATACAATACAAACTTACATCGCTTTGATTGACTGAGTTAATCTTGGCCAAAACAATCTCTGGAGGATCTTCCACACTTGTAAAGTTAGGATAATTGTCAAGTGCAGCTTTCTTGTATTTTATCTGCAGAGAAATAGAAATGCTTAAGAGAAGATCTCCCCTCACATTTTAACTATCCACATACGGCAGGTAAGGAAGGAAGACATAAGGAAAGAACAGGCTTTTTGTACCTGATTCACCATTTCCTGGTTCTTAGTAACCCTCACATGGTCTACTGAGCCCAGAGGGATCCAGCCAATGCCTCGCAGCCACTCCAGGTCTGCTTTGTAGACATTCTGAGAGCAGGAAGGAAGATACGATATAGGTACAAATGAATCAGACACAGAATTTCTTTAGACAAAATTAGAAGCAGTTTATTTTTGGAAGAGTATAAAGAATTCCTCTTTAGAAAATGTGGCCTCCTTAATTCAATGATAATTTTACCTGTTCAACAAAGCAATATTTTTCTTAAGCTGCTAATATGAATGAGGCACTGTGCTAGGTGCTTTGAGGTATAAAGAGGGAATCTAGGTGTAGGGTGAAGTCACCTCCAAAATGGAAAGTGGTAAATATTGTGAGAGCAAATCACTCAAGTGCTATGGGAATTAAGAGCAGGGAGCCATTGTTTTACCTGTAAGAATTTGACTTGTTTCCAACAAGAGTATAAATGTAGATGGACTTGATATAGTTAATTATGTAGAATCATGTGGAGTGTTGAGACAAAATAGATAAAATTACATGCTCATATATTGGCGGATAGGAGGTAGCATACCTCTGGCCAAACTAATCTCTTACCCTCTCCCACCTAGCTCCCAGATTCTCCTGGTCCACCCCACATTAAATAAGAGAAGCTGCTCATCTGGTTAAAGTTCTACTATCATTAGTGAGAAGAATGTCCAAGCCCAGCACCTGTGCTTCAGGAAATCTTTGTCTTCCTGTTTCCATCTTGGCAATAATAAAATAACCCAGATAGGGTTAGCTTCTCAGTGCACCTGAGCATCATGTAGATGCATCAGGCTTCTTTCTTCTCCCTACAGACTTTTGGTGCTGGGTACAGATACTGATTCAGGATTTAGGGTGAGGTGGCCTAAGTCAGATCTCTAGCCCAGCTTTACCAAAGCTCTGCATGAGGGATTCTGGGTCCTTATGTGGTTCATCAGCACTTTGTATCTCTTCTGCTTTCACTCCATGCCAGCAACTCCTGTATAAACACCTTGTGGGAAGGAGATGCTTGGCAAAACAAGAAGGGGACATTCCTAGCCCTTGACTATGGTATCATCAATATTGTCAAAATGCCAACTTAATCTTGATTCCCATTCAAGCCAGGTATTATTTTAAATCAGTTGATTTTCCATGCCAAAATAAAATAGTTGCTTCTGGCAGAGATGGTAACAAAGGTAGTAGATTTTATTTTTTCAATTGACTTTGAAAGTTAAGCAGAAATGCAGCCAGTAAACAAAGCTGTCAATCCATCACTGATCCTGAGCTTTTTCTACTTCATATACAGCCTTCATTCCCTTCTGGGGACAATGCAAATATTTACGGCTTCAAGTTTCAAAGACTGTTGCTTCTGGAAAGCTACTTATAATTTCAGAGTATTCTATAAATATATATATATATATAAGAAAGAACTAAAAATTACTTACATCACTCTGTAGATCATAAGCTTTCCTTGCCTGAATAACATCATTTTGGTCGGGATGACATATCCATTGGTGGAGGTAATTATGGTAATCAATATTGCTGGCTAGAGTCTGCCCCTGCTTGGCAGCCAAGACTGAAACCATATCAGCAGGTATGTTGATTTTGGTCTTTGTTTTATGATAGTCCTCTTTGTATAGTCTGTCATTCTGAATATGGCCTGCATGCTCAAACCAAACCAGTTTAGGATCGTCTCTCATCGTCGGAACACCAACATAATGACCTTTTTGCTTTACGTGCTCAGCTTTATATTTCAGCTGTTGGGGAGAAGAATATAAATCCCATCAACTTTGACCAGCACACAGGCAAAGGGAGTGCTGAGCATCAGAAAATTAACCCCTCGGATTTTGTGTCCCTCCCCCCTGCCCCCACCAGGACAAATAACAGAATGCACTGAAATAAATAAATTGGAAGAAATAACTATCCAAAAAAAAAAAAAAAATTGTTTTCTAATTCTGGCAAGATTTTTTTTTGAAGATTTCAAGAAAGCTAGAAAATAGAAGAAAAAGCACAGAACTTAATAACCTTAAAAGGAACCAAAAGGAGGAGGAGGGGAAGAAGATTTAAAGTTCAAGAGAAAAGAACCAGAAGGAAGTAGGAACCATCCTAAGTCTGGCCAGGTCTCTGATCAGACAAGGAACACTTTAAGGGGCTATGCCTTAGAATACTGGGTTCTTGCACAGGAAAGGTCTAACTTTTGCAAAATACGCTCCTATCAGAATGAATTACCTCACTCTGAACATCACTAGAATGATGGGCATGAACAAATGGCACAGCATCCGGAGGCAAAATGTAACCCGTGGCTTTTTGTTTCTCCCAGCTTTCCTTGTAGAGATACTAGAAGACAGAACCACAACAAAAGGTTAAACCAAGGAGTCAGAATGGAGGGATAAGTTTCATGCATGCATCCCCTCCAGTGACATTATGATCCTCCATCCTCACACGGACTACCAGGCATCAGCAAAATCCTACCTGATCCAGTATCCGCGCTGCCTCCTGGGCAGTGTGTAAAAGGGGTGTTTCTGTGAGGGTGTACTTTGATTTGTTATCATTCCAATCTTTCCGGTATTTAATCTAAAAGCAAGAGGCAAGGGGGTAAAAAACTGGGTGTTAAGAAAACACATGTTGTCCAAGCAAATGCTAGCAACATTCATCTCAATGATTACACTCTGTAGCTCAGTGATCGCATGCTGAGTATAAGCAGGCAGAAAGTTCTAGGAAATGACACCTTTATGATTGGGCAATTTTAAAACAACAGTCATATACTTACGTCATTTAGGATCTCACCACTTTGTTTTGCTGTCACATAATCAACTCTGTCATCCACAGGAGTAAAGTTGAGAGTTTCTACTTTTGTGCGGTATTTTTTCTATGGGAAAGAAAACATCTTTTAGATAATCATAATCCCAGGTCCTACTTGACTTGAGAAAAAGGTACGCTAGATTTATGTCTTTCTTTCTTTTCTTTTTCTTTCTCCCTTCCCTTCCCCCTTCCTTCCTCCTTCTTACATACTCAATACATTGTTTTCAACTAAACAAACTTCTCCCAAGTATATTGCTGTTGCTGATAAAAGAAGTTCATACTTACATAATTATTCAAACTCTTTGGGCTGGATGCTATATTACAGATGTGACTCCAGAAAGTAACTGGGACAGTACCAAATTATTTTGGAAAAATATATGTCTAACTTAAATGACAGAAGTTAAAATTACTGACAGGGAACGATGGTAATTGAATTCTTATATTTTTGTTCAGTCTCTGAGGAAATGCTCCCAATGGCAGAATAAACTGTTAGGATACCTCGCTGAAGATATCTGCAGCATGTTTGGCATGATTGACGGAAACAGAATCATTTGGCATCCACCCAATCCCACGTAACCATTCCAAGTCCGCCTTGTACACAGCCTGTGAAAACAAGGTTGGGATGAATCCATCAACACTATTCACGTTGTCTTATTATTCTACGCATTGGTCGGGTGGAGAAATAGATTTTAAGGATGACCTACTCAAGCAGGCCGGCCAGATATAAGTTAATTAATTAGGAGGCCAGGTGCTATGACAAAATGGGGAGCATATTTTCTATTTAAAGGGTTTAGCCTCAGCTCAGCTCCAGGTTATTATTTCCAGTGGGAAATGATCAGTCAGAGCTACATTCAGAATGGCGAATCCTAGATTTGCACACAAAATTTCCTGATTTATAAACCTTGGCTACTCAATTCAAACATTTTAAGCAACGTGTCAACTAAAAAAGCATATCTTTGTCTGCATCCTGTCCATAGACTGCCAATATTACACGTAGAAACATGGATTGCTACTTCAATTCTGCAGATGTAAGACTTCCTCACTAGTTGCCTTTAACCAAATAATATGAAGAACTGTACTCACGCTACCTATATTTCTTGATACAAATTCTAGATCTTTGAATGGTTTTGGTGAATGTGCTATATTACAAGGTCTAAGATCAGGATATAATGACTTAAAAGTTCTGGGGGTTCACAGGAAAACGACAGGAGAGTCCATCCAAAAGTGCAGTCCACTCACATCACTCTGAAGTTCATAGGCCTTCTTGGCTTGAATCACGTCATTCTGATCGGGCATGCATGTCCATTGATGCAGGTAATGGCGATAATCGATGCCGCTGACCAGAGCCTGACATTTTTTGGAATGCAAGATGGAAAGCATATCCGCAGGGCTTTGGAACTTCGTCTTCCATTTGGCCCACTGCAGCCGATACTCTCTTTCATTCTGAATCTTGCCAGCTATGAGGGCCCACCGGATCTTGTTGTCATCTCTGGCTGTTAGGGTACCCACATAGTGCCCCTTCTGCTTCTCGTGGTCAAGCTTGTACTTATACTGGAGATGGACAAACAAAGCAGAGATGGATCACAATATGTACTCTTGGTGCACCTGGGGCATTTGCTGCAAACCTGAGAAGTTAAACGAGGCCACACTTACATCACTGGCAATCTCCCTGGAGGCCTTGGCAGCTTGGATGGGGATGGCATCCAACCGTACATCACAGCTCATCTTCACCTCATCCCATCCTTCACGGTAAATTTTCTGAAGAGGAGAAAAACAAGATATCCTTCTAGCTTCAAATGTGCTAATAACTCTAAGGGTTCAAGTGGAATTCATATTAGAAGAGATCTGGATTTGATTTTTTTTTTTTAATTTGATCATACCCACCATGTAGTTGTTCATTATCTATGTAAAAGGGTTCAGATACTTTGTTGATTAATGTAGTGACCATCTTGGGTAAATTTACATTCAGACATTAGTGGACTGTTAGTAAACTTACTAATTTGGTAATTCACTTAATATGTTTTAAATTCAATTCAATTTTGTGATCTTCAGAATTATGCATTTTTGTTTATTTGTGAGGTTTTACACCAAAACAATTTCTAAGACCTTTTTATATGACTGATGGTACATATTATTTGGGAATGTTAGATCTTCCTACTGAAGCACAAATGAATGTGATAGCTGTTAAATGTAGTCCCTTGTTTACAAGAGAAGTTAATTAAGATAATCGAATAGCAGATAACTTTTAAACTATAAGTTTCTATTTAAATGGATATATTCTGTATTAACAATGTCAGAAAGACTGAGAAATAACAATAACAAATATTTAATTAAAATCATACCAATCAGTATGGGAGATTGAGTAGTACAGAAAGGACAGATAAATTTCAACTATTGACAGTTTCATGGCCTTTGTATTCTGAAATACAAATGCTCAGATAAATTTTGCCCTTATAATATGGACAATCTTTGTATGAATTTTTATTCAAGTTTTTGCATGAATATTGTATGAGCCTGTTACAACAACTGATGTTTTCTGTATAAAAGAAAAAAGTACTCTCCAATTTTAGATATATTATACTAGATAATATTTAATGCAAACTTGACAATATGTTGCTTTTGTCTTTTAATTTTTTGTTTTATTACATACGTATTTTTATGAAATAATAATCTGTTTATGTCATCAAATATATATTTTTTGAAATTTAGAAAATCCAGACTTGGAATCTAACTTCCTCACTTTGAGAACATGGGCAAATTCCTTAATCTTTTTAAGTCTCAATTTTCCTATCTGATAAAAAACAAAAGAATAATAACTTACCTATGTGGTTCTATGAAAATGAAATGAATCAATTTAACATGAATTTGCTTGGTTATCTATACAATCATATAAAATACTCAGAAAAAGGTATGCTTTCTAAATGATGGAAAGGAGTTTCAAATAATGGATTTTATCAAGATTACATTAATGGTATCACCATGTGTAAAGAACATTTTGATTAGCATGCAAGGGATATTTGATTTCCTCCAAAGTGCAAGTTATTCTCATTAATATCTCAATATCGAAAGCTAATAACCTAATAATGAATAACTTAATAGGTTGTTTAATAACCTAAAAGTTAATTATTTCTGACACCGTTTTAAATACAGTCTTTGCTTACATCATGATATTAATGGTAGGCTTCTGGTATTTTCAACTGAGAAATGTATCTTGCAAAGGAATGCACATGAGACATTCTCCTGCCAACAACTGACTATGGATCAAAAGGTAGAAGCATAGGAGTCTTTCTGCAAAGAAAGGCTAACTGCCTCTCTTTGCGGTCATGTGGTGAAGGCAAGGAATATAACACTGATTCCGCTCTGAGTAGAAATGCATCAACACCCCCAAATTTTTATCTCCCCACCCCCCAACCCTACCACAACCCTTGGAATTAAATCAGCTCTCAGTGTCTCATTAATATAAGGTTGATGGTGTTTGGGGCAGATGAGGAGGAATCTTTGCTCGTCCCATAAAGATATATTAGTTATTGAGAGATACAGAGTCCCAAACCATGTAAATTGCCCTAAGGTAGCATTCTTCTTTTAAGATCATATTTACTCTACATACATGAAGTCTCTCAGATCCATGAAGGCATGGATCTTCAACTTTCTTGAATTAGATAACTAGTCATGTACCTGAGTTACCTCATTTTAAACAGACTTTTAAGCTCATTCTTTTGCTCTCCCAGGCATATAATGATTTCTTTTGCATATTATAACTTCACCTTTTTCTTTCCAGTTTTCTTTCCAGCTTATTCTGACTTATGTCATTATTTTGGCTTAATAAGATGCTTATTCACTTAGCCAGTACTTCCAGGATATGTTAATTAATGGTGATCTTAGTGGGTATCCTTATTTTATTCCTGAATTGAATGAGAAGCTTACTCACTGAGCATGAGCCTGGCCTTTGATTCAAATCTTATTACTTTAGTCATGCCCAGAAACTATTCATTTATTTTAATTTTACTAAGATTTTACTTAAAAACATAAGAATGGATATCAAATTTGGTACTGCTCCTTTTCAAATATAACATAATGAGCCTATGCTTTTTCTATTTTGTTTGAATACATGATTAGGTTTCTGAAATTCAAACCCCTTTTGGCATTTTTGGATGAATCTGAGTTGTTTGCATCATATCATATTCATATATTATTGAATCTGATTTATTGATATTTTTATTTAAGGTTCTCTACTATTATTGCTTTACAGTTCTAATTTGTGGAACTATCTTTGATAAGTTTTGCTGTCGTGATGGCTTTCCTTCTTTCATTAGGCTCTGTGATAGTTTGCTTATTTCTTAAAGTTCTGAAGGTATTCTTTGAAATCATCTAGGTGACTCTGGTATCAAAGAGGAGGAAGGTTTTAATAATCTTAATTTCTTGCTATTTTTAACTCTTTTTCTGGGAGCAGTTTTGATAATTTATTATTTCCTCGAAAATACCCTAGACTTGAAAATTAATTTACGTAGAGTCTTACAGAGAATTCTCATCATTATTTTGAGTTCCCTAGAAACTTTTGCTAATGCCCCTTTCTTGTGTATGCCTCTTTCATCTTTCTCATTGTTAGTCCCTTCTCTCTCTGGCGTGTTGATGTGGTTCTCCAATAACTGGTCTTGCCCAGTGACTCGGTTAGGCCTCTGTTTCCCTACTCATTGCTGGTCAACAGTGATGAACTTGCACCTTTCCACTCCATCCATCTTCTTCCCCTTGGCTGTGAAGAGCTCCATAGTAACATCATAACACCAAAGGATAACTCAAGCAAAGAAAGAGTCTGTGGCAGTACTTACATTGCTCACATTCAGAGCGTTGGCTCTAGCAAGATTAATTTCTGGAGTATCTGGCATTATGTGGATTGAAGTTTTATCCTTATCCCAAAGTTCTCTGTACTTTGGCTATGGAAAGAACCAATCATAGCAACATTACATTAACATTTGTAAATCCCCTAGATCTAATGCACGCCTCTAAATATTTCTGATCTATCATCTTTTCATATTAAGGTAAAACCTCCTAGAATCTTCTCAGCTAAGTTACTCAAATTTAATATGAAATCTGTATGAATGCCTTTTATGAAAATGTTCAGTTTTCATTTAAAATTGATAAGCAATAATAAAACAGCCCCATCCACATGATTTATTAAAATCTTTTCTATTATCAATATTATTATCCTACAAATTCTCAGATTAATTATTTATCATTTACTTAGAATACTAACTTGGTTTTAATATGGGGGGAAGCGACTTACAATACTGATATTTTCAGCATTTGCTTTAGCAAGGACAACTTCAGGTGTGTCAACGATGTTTGTGTACTTGAGGTTGACCACAGGCGTCCGGTAGACACTGTCTCGTAGGATCTTCTGGGCATTTTTGACTCTCAGCACTTCGGGAGATCCTTCAGGCATCCAGCCAATGCCACGCAGCCACTCCAAGTCGGCCTTGTAGATAGCCTGGAATAAGAAATGAAGTTAGGTATAGAAGATATTTTTTTATTTGTAGTAAAATAAGGAAGCAGTTTTTCTGTTAAATGTTATCTTCTGCACACAATCACAAAAACTGTGTACTGGCCCAGTAAACAAAACTCCTGATGTGCACAGCAGGGTTTGATTCTACTTTGGTTTCTGTGGCAATGGGTCTGTGTTGGGGCATCTATGCACATTCCAAAAAGCAGAACAATGCTGCATCCAGACGGAAAGAGCTGTCTCTGGAGAAGGTATGGAAGATTTCTGAATAACATATGGTAATCATCACACTAGACAAGGTGGACTTTTAACATCATAATAATGGGACCCTTCAAGAAGATCTCTCAATAGCAGCCAGATGGGTCTTTTTGAAACTCACAATTCAAATCTGATGCCACATTTACCACTGGTCTTAAGATAAAGATCAAAATGTTTAAATGGACTGGAAGGTGTCAAATGCTCTAGCACCAGTCCCTACCTATTCTTTCACTCTCTCTGACATGTGCTTCCTTTGACCTATGCATGCGACCACACTGTGCTTCCCTCAGTTTGTGGTTTGCATATGGTGCCCTTTGCACATGTTGATTATTTTGCAGGAATATCCCTGAGTTCGCCTCATGGAGCCAGTTCCCATTCTCCTTTTATAGCCCCACTAAATCAGCACTTTCTCAGATAAGCTTTTCTCACTTGTCACAGAACTACTGAAGACTCTTTCAGCCATCCCAGTTTTTATTGATATGTTCGAATTAACATCTATTTTTTTCTTACCAATGTGAACTCCCTAAAGTTAGGAACTCTGTCTTGTTTCTTTAGTTACCATTATATCTTTAGCACTTAGCGCAATGCCTGACACATGGTGCGTTTAGTAAGTATTTTTAAATGGGTAATTAAGAATTAAGAAATCAGTCCTTAGCACCAATATTTTTATCTGAATTAGGTTTTCTTTTTCTAAGCCAGTACCTCTCTTTGAATTGTGATTTACATTTTTTTACATAATTAGATAACCATAGTTTACATGGCTATCTAACCCTATTTTCCCAAATAGAGATAAATGGTAAATTATTCTATGTCAAAGAGCAGTTGTTAATTTAAAAAAAACCCATTGTGGTCTTCTGAAATTATATGTCCAATAACTAGTTAATAGGACAAAAATATCGGGATAAAAAGGTAGTTAAGAAGAGCAAAAAAAAAATGCAGGAAAAATTCTAGTTTAATAAAAAATAACTGTATTTTAGTGTTTAAAGTTGAGAGATCCCACAATTCAGAAGAATGGATTCTCAGGGAAGATTATATACAAATTCCTTTCTCTAATAACTTGATTGAAATGCTTGTCTCAACACACTAAGTGTGGTTCAAGTGACTGCATTTCTCTAGAAACTGGTCTACATTCACGGCATGGCAAATCATTTCAAGGGAAGGGATACTTAATTTATAACAAACTCATTCACTATGAGAAAGCATCTCTTGCAGCTTAAGGGAACTAAGCTCTGATAATATTTAAAAGAAATTATCCATTCCACACAATAAATAAGTAGCTGATGGAATTCTTCATCTCCAGAAGATTAACTGGGCAGAAAATACGAATAAGTCTAAAAATACTTTAGGTAAACTAATGAAAACCATGTTATGAAGAATATCAAATGAAGAGATTTGGGAGTGAATTTGGACCCTGCCACTGCTCATTGAAATGAATTTCCAGGAACACAGGCCTGCCATTTGCTGATGGAAAGATCATGGAAATTCAGATATTTAATAAGCCACAAATACTGCCCGTGTAGACAAATCTACAGAAAGATACTGGTATCGCCAATAGAGATGAAAATGGAAACTTTCTGAATAAACCCAGCAGTAAGGTCAACAATAAATTTGATAAAGCACTGAAAGGAAATGCTTATATAGGGAGAGTTGTGTTTCCCCAGGCAACAGAAGGACAGACCAGGCAAAGCTGCGGAAGACTTGCTTCCTGGGGAAGGTTGCCCTCATCACCTGGGTTGGCACTCCTGACTTACATCACTTACAGCACACACTTACATCACTCTGCAGGTCGTAGGCTTTCCTGGCCTGGATGACATCATTCTGATCGGGAAAGCAAGACCACTGGTGTAAGTACTGCCGGTAATCCACATTGCTCGCCAGTGCCTGGCCTTCTTTGGCCGCATAGATGGACACCATATCTCCAGGAATGGATATCTTGGCCTTGTGGTCATTGTAGGCCTTTTTGTACAGCCTGTCATTCTGCATCTTCAGCACATTTGCCGCCCAAACCAGTTTAGGGTCTTCCTTGGCATTGCGACATCCAATATAATGACCTTTTTGTTTCTCATAAGCAGTTTTGTACAGATACTGGTGGGCGGGAAATGGAAGAGAGAAGAGGTTGTGTTTCTAAATTCATTTGTTCTAAACAGCCTGTTGCAAAGAACTCCATTTTTCTCTTTTGACTCTTTTTCTTTAAACCAATGTTAGAAGTTTTATATACATTTGGTATACAGATTCTTGATATATTCATTTTTTTCTGTCTCGATGCATGAAAATATTGTAAGCATCCATAGTGAAAGAACTGTGCTTCTGGATTATCCCCAAGAGGAGAGAGTCACAGTGTTTCCCAAACTTCAGTCATTGTTTGCCACTAGCTCTAAGTACCACCTGTAGTTCATACTTTAGATGAACTTGATTCCCTGTTTAAATAAGTCTATCTTAAAAGTAAATTTATTTCTAAATTTATAATACTATGTAAATGGACAAATCCAACATTTTTCTAACACACATTAAAACAAATACATGCCTCTTTCTTAAATGTTTGCCCAAGTACTGCATAAAATTGCCACAGGGACCGCTTATACATGTAGCATTTTGAGAAACAAAGAATGCTTTGTACCCACTGGATCTGTACACATAGTACTAGTGAATTAATTGATACTGAGAAAATATTGAAATGAAAATCAAAATCTATGTTTAGACAGCTGAGAGCAGAACCAAGCAGAGAAGCAAAAAGGTCCTCAAATTGTTATAAAAGCTGTTCTTAATTAAAACAACACACTAATGGCAATGACCAACATCCTGCTAAAATATACAGTATTAACTCTCTGTGTGTCTACTGGTTAGTATTTGCTAAGTGTTGACAGAGAGGAGCTCTTACATCACTGGCAATATCCCTGGAAGCCCTGGCATGCTTGATCCCGATGGCATCTGCTCGTAGGTCATAACCAGTCATCTTGACATCTTCCCAAGCTTGCTGATAGTGTTTCTGCAAAGGAGATTGCAATGTCACCATCAACAAGAAGAGTGAGCTAGTGAGCCAGTGTTTCTGATGTATTTAAGAAGAGATGCTAACAGTTAAGTGAAAATTAATCTCTCCTTAAAATTTATAAAATTTTCTGATTTCATATTAAACTTAACTTCCAGTAGATTTTTAACTTTTTAATGACATTTACTATGGCTCTCTTCCAATAAGTTTTTTTAAGAAGGAAATTTAAGAGACAGTACATCATTGAAAATCATATATATATAAAACTCGAATTTTAAAAGGAAAAGGCAATGATGGGCCATTGAAAAAGAGAAATAAATATTACTATACATGCAACTATTTTTTATTTTGTGATTTTTTGTTAAATACATACTTACCTCTCCCAATGAAGACAAAGACACACACACAGTTACTTATCATTAGCTTAAAATTAGAAATAAATGGAATGGTAGGGAAATGCCTCTTGCTAAATTAGAATATCAATAAACAGTTCAGTTAGGCAGACAGCACTGTGTAAAGCAAGTGGCCGGGTAGTGCCTTACATTACTGATGTGCAAGGCGTTGAGTTTGGACTGCAGCATTACTGGAGTGTCAGCTGGCACATTCACGTTAGCCTTCTCTTTGTCCCAAGCATCCCGATACAATGGCTGGCAAAAATGAACAACAAAGGGATAACAGATTAGTAAATAATTCAATTACCACCTGAATATAATTATAGATACAATGAAAGGCAGTCTTTGGACATACTCAGATGTAAATGCAGATCATGTTTTATTCTCATTTGCAATTTTATCTAGAAGGTACCAATAAAGACTGTGATAGGACTATCTGCATGTGTGATACAGCTATAAACGTAAAATGAGTCAGAAACAGGGGAATAGAATTATCCTCTTCCAGGGTGTGCCTGCATGGCCTAGTGGTCTAGTACACCTGGGAAAAGTCCTACATACATCCCAAGGTCCTGGAAAAACAAAAAAAGTGTTCCTTCCTCCTCTCTCTTCATGCCTGCCTACTCACCTTCATTCCTGCCTGAACCTTTCCTTTATTAAAAAAAAAAACCTAACTAAAAACTAAATTATCCTTTTCCATTTATACATATCTAATTATCTTGTAGGTAAACACACATTTTGGTAACTATAATAATCTACCTTGCTAATCAAGTCCTGACTGTCTTGGTCCACATAACTATCATAAAGTTCAATATTGGGGCTGCCTCTGGACTCTTCAGTTTCATTCATGGTTGAATATTAACAAACATGTGACAATTTTGTGATCACAGTATGAACTGGTGGACTTGTGTTACAGGCAAGAGTCTAAAATATTTTAAAAGCCTGTACGAAAGTCTGTGGAGTGTCAAGATACTCACCACATGTACACTGACCAAAGTGTTATCTAAGAAAAAGAATTGTGATGGTTAATTGACAGACTACATGAAATTCTGTCTGGATACATGTATGTGCAAGATTTGAATGCTGGTATTAGCAGTTTAAAATTCACAACCAGAATTCTTCCTGAGATTTTGTCAGTTTTTCTGAACACATCACCAACCCAGCTTACCTCACTGATCTGTAAAGCATTGGTTTTTGCCAGGACAACTTCAGGGGTATCAACAATGCTGGTGAATTTGAGGGCCTCAGGCCTTATGCGATACAACCTTTCATTCATGAGATTCTGGGCATTCTTCACTCTCATCACTTCCACAGAACCCTCTGCCAACCATCCTATACCCTTCATCCATTCCAGGTCTGATTTGTACACATTCTACATGAAGGAGATAAACAGAGTGGGGAAGAGTCAAATTTGCCCCTAGAGCATAATGCCAGTTGACACTTAGAACCTCTGGATAAATCGCCTGAGTGGCCCATCCTGTAAAATTAGGGTCAACATTAAAAGTTAATTTTGGATGTTACATCTCTGGAGAAGTTTATATCATCCTATAGGAATTGCAGCAGGGCTTACAAGTGGCACTTGAGGAATGACAGATAGCAATGACACATAATTTTGCTTTTATTCTAGATTGAGCTTCTGTGCTCACCACTTGAACTCTGCCCTTTATGGACCACAGGGAATAACATCTGTAGGAACTGGAGGGCAAAAGTTTCTAAGATGCATGTATATTGAGAAAAGTACATCTATCTATCTACCTAGATATCAATACACACACCTCTCTCTGTGTTTTCTCTACATGCATGCATACATACATAGATACATATCTCTACAAATAAACTTGAAAGCTAACATTTCTTTATGCTTATATATATTTCTGAAATTTAGATATCTGATCTTACAAATATAACAGTCAGAATAATTGGGAATGAAATTTTCAACCTAATTACAAAGAATAAGAAACTCATCTTCACCTTGATGAATAAGACTTCTCATATGAGAAGAAATCCTCTGTAAGACAGAAAATGTTTGGGAAAACTACGACATGAATTGCACAGAATACGCTGGGCTCATTAAGATTACTATTTAAGCTCTGCCCCTAGGAAAAACATTGTGATTAAACACACATTTCCCCAAGAGTCTCAGGAGTCTGATGATAATATACGTACATCACTCTGCAGTTCGTAGGCTTTCTTTGCCTGTATCACATCATTCTGATCTGGCAGACACGTCCACTGGTGCAGATAATTGCGATAATCAACATCGCTAACCAGGACCTGGCATTTCTTGGCCTGAACAATTGACATCATGTCCAATGGTGTGTTGTGAATTCCTTTAGACTTCTCATAAGCTTTCTTGTATTCTCTGTCACTCTGGATCTTGGCAGCATGTATAGACCATACCAATTTGGGGTCATCTTGTAGGCTGCGGAAACCCACATGGTGGCCCAGTTGCTTACGGTAACCTTCTTTGTATTTGTACTAAAGTTGTGAGAAATCAGATAAAAATAAGAAAATAATGTATTAAGAAGACTAGTCATTAAATGTTTCTCAGACTGCTTCTTAGTCTTAATGTAAATCAACTCAATATTGGCAGTCATTACATATTTCAGTTCACTTTCAGGAAATTAGGGCTCTTTTGGTAGTTTCAGAGAAGACATGAGTAAGTCAGATGGAAATAGTATGGTGAATAAGTGTAATAGAAAACAGCTAAGATCTTGAGCAATAATTATATGCCAGACACTTTTACGAGTGCTTCAAATATATTAGGTTACTCCATATGAAACTGCTGAATTTTTAGTTATAAATAATTTAATAGTGACAATTACATTCAATATCTCTGTATAGTAGACACATTATTACCAATTTCAGGTAGAGAAAATAACCAGATTAACCATCATTTCTAAGGTTGCCTGGCAAGTGGACCGTTAGGTCAGAGTTTCGAAGCTAGTAAAAAGTTATCTGGTGTGGTTTTGGAGGCAGAAAAGAAAAATACATGTTTCATGAATGAAAAGCAAGATTGCTCAATTGAATCAGAAGACAGAAGTTTCCATCTTACACATACTTGTTTTGATTGTCTTAAAAATGGAGTAAGATAATTTCTGTTCTTTCCTATACTTGGATAACATGGGAACATTTGGATAAGAGAGAAAAACCTGGGAATAAGACAGATACTGTGGATTGGCTATGGTTTTTAGAGATGTAAAAGAGGAAGAAAGGGGAAAAAAATTGGATACATGAGATAAAAAATAGAAAAGAATTTGGAGAAAGGTGGCTAGAGATCTGAACCTGGGGAGGGTTGGTAGGATAAATGTTTTGACTGTTAGTAATTTTTTTAATTAGTATTAAATGAATTTCAGAAGGCTACTAAGAGCATTCTACATAAGCCTCTAGTATAAAATCTAGTACACACATGGGGCTTCAGTCAAGTCTTATATGAAACTTCTATCTATAATTTTAGATTTGTGGAAAATGTCATTAATATTTGGGAGGATAAAATGACATTGTTGGTCCCTGGATTTTTCCCAAGAATTTTGTATAGACTCTATGATATTTTACTTCTACTTTCAGACAACTTAGAAATTATGTACACCCATATACTTCATTTATGTTAACTTAAATGTTTTTCATTCCATTTTGACATTTTCAAATGAAGTTTTCAGTGCAAGATAAAATGCAATTGTTTGCACAGACTTCAAAATTTCAAAATTCTTGACAACACTTTCTTTTGTATAGAGGAGAAAATCCACAAGGAAATAGAAGCTGTACCTCACTGGCAATTTCTCTGGAGGCTTTGGCATGCTTGATTTCAATGGCGTCTACTCTTATGTCATAACCTTTCTGCTTGGCCTCATCCCAGTCTTTTTGGTAGAGTTTCTATTGACGGAAAATACAAGTTTGTTGACAGAAATTTAAAATAAATGAACATACTCAAAGTAGTCACAAGTGACTCATAAGGCATAATGTTAATGAAGGTGGTATAAGATAAGTCATTATTGAGTTCTTTTGGTAGAGGGCAGCATATTTCTGGTTAAAATTTTAAAGGCAAACACAAATATATTTTTTAATATTTGAAATCAACACAATATAGTCCCACCACACAGTACATGAAAACTAAGAATCTATTATGAAATCATCAGGGTACCATATAAAACTTGCTATGATTTTTCTCCTTGATGTTACCCTTTGTCTTTTGAGCGCTCTCTGCTGAAGGGATGTGACATAGACATCATACATTATTCTGTTTTGGGGGTGTGATCAAATGTTGTTTTTGTCTTTCTTATGACCTTGAGTAACCTTATGGACCAATCAAAACTCTGTAAGTAGAGACTATTACTACTTATACTTCCCTGTGTAAGAGGTACTGAACTAAGGATTTCATTACTGTTCATTAATATACAATGAAAATGAGCAGTGAACTTGCAATATAGGACTATGATATTGAGGTTGAAATGAGGACAAAAAGTCTCCCAAATATTGCAGGCCAAAAAACAAGCCATGTATCTAAAAGAATTTTCATTCATATTGCATTGGCAATAGTAGCTAAAAAGAATGTTCAACACCCAAAGCTATAAACATATCTAAGGTACATTGTTCATTATAGCACACTCCATAAGCTGACAGATATCATCCCATAAAGGTATTTAAACTTAATTCTTATGCCTCTTACATTGCTGATTTGCAAGGCATTAATTTGGGCCTGCAGCATGACAGGAGTGTCAGAAGGAATGCTGATGTTCGTTTTGTCTTTATTCCAGGCTTCTTGATACAGTTTCTGTGGAAAGAATGAAAATACTTTTAATACAGCAATAGAGAATAGATACCTGAAACCTTAAATGTTAGCAGCTATTGAACCTGAGAAAACATTTTTATATTTGTTTATGAGGGTTAATTTTATGTGTCATCTGGGCTAGGTCCCAGTACCGAGACATTCTGGCAAACACTTTTGTGAAATTATTTTTTAGAGGAGATTAACAATGACAGCAGCAGATTTTATGTAAAGCAAACTGCATTATGGTTGGGCATCTTCCAATCAATCAAAGACCTTAATAGAAAAAAGACTGCTGTTACTCAAGCAAGAAGTTATTCTGCTAGTTGACTGCCTTTGGGCTTGAACTTCAGTCTGCCCTGCAAATTCTGAATATACCAGACTGTATAATCATGTGAGCCACTTGCATAAAATAAATTTCTCTCTCTTGTTCTGCCCTAGTGATGTAGTAGATAAGGCTACCGGACATAGTCCACATACATTTCAAGGACCCAGGGCCAGGGAGAACAATCAAGATGAACCACTAAATAAAATAAATCTTTCTTCTTTCTCTCTCTTATCGCCTACCTACTCACCTTTTCTGACTCTCCCTTTCATTTCAAAATAAATAAATGAATAATTTTATTTCTCATACGCATACTATTGACTGTTTCTCTGGAGAAAAGAGCTTAATACAATATTATGTATTGTATCTAATGTGTAGTATCATGTCACTGATATAAATATTTAAAAGGGCTTAATAAACGCTTGCTTGGTATGTCCTGGTGGCCTACCAGGCACAGTCCACATATATTCCAAGGTCCCTAGTTCAAGACCCAGGCCCCGCGGAAAGAACCAAGATGACCAACTAAATAAGATAAGTAAAGTATTTCCTCTTCTATCTTCCTGCCTGCCTGCTTGCCTTCATTCCTGTCTATACCTGTCCTTTAAAAATAAATGCATACATACAGACAGACAGACAGCAGATATAACTTCTTTCCCTGCCTGGCAATGAGTGACATTTTTCAACTTAGTGCTTCAAAATGTACATGTGTGTGCGTGCGTGTATGTGTTAGGGGAATGAATGTCAGAGTTCTACTTTACATGTGCCTTCACCACACTAGTCAAGAGATTCTAGATTTGCTCCTTTCATTCACTATAAGCTTTTGTAGAGGAAGAGTTCACTTGCTCAGCTTAGGTGGCGTCCTCTGAAAACAGAACACTGCAAAAAGAAATCTTGGAAGTAGGATGGTTCTTACCTCGCTTATTTGCAGAGAATTGGCTTTTGCCAGAACAACTTCTGGAGTGTCAACAATGCATGTGAATTTCAGGGCTTCTGGTCTTGTTCTGTAGAGTCTTTCATTCATTAGATCTTGAGCACCCTTCACCCTTGTCATTTCTACTGAGCCTTCTGGCATCCAGCCAATACCACGCAGCCACTCCAGATCTGCTTTATACACATTCTACACATGTGAGGCAAAACAAATTTCCCAAATGTTAGATGTACAACTTTTAATTGAAAAATAAAGTTCATGGGGTTGAGTGGTTGATAAAGACAGGAGATGGTATGTCCAAAAATACATGTGCTGAGATTTTACATGACTTGGGAATTTTTAATATTGGTAACAGAATAGTTCCTAAAATCCTGATTATTTATATTAATCATGACTAGGAGTAAAATAGCAATAAGGCTGAATTTCATGATTATTTGATATTTCAAAAAATTATATAACAAAAAAATTCAAGGAAATTTTCTTCAATCTCACTCAATTTTTATCCTGTAAGAAATGGCCCAAGTGTTTTAGGTATAATACAATAGTGGCAGCTATTTTAAAAACATTCAGATGACTTGTCTGAAACATATTTTCATTGCCAGAAATATCAAATGACATGAAGAAAATTGTCTGGAATCTAGACCAGGAAATAAAGGATATGGCCTACATAAGGTTCCTTATGTTCTTTGATTGCCATGACAAAATTACTAGATACGGGCTTTATATTCAATGAGAGAATGGCACTCTCCCCACCCCCATAATTGTGCAATAGATAACTCATGACTTGGTCCATAGAAGTACTGACTGGACAAATAATTAAATCTGTTTCCTCCCTTTTCCCCTTTCCCAAAGTTCCTTTTACATACATCACTCTGAAGTTCATAGGCCTTCCTTGCTTGGATAACGTCGTTTTGATCAGGCATGCATGTCCATTGATGCAGGTAATTTCGATAATCAATGTCACTGACTAGAGTCTGACATTTCTTGGCCAACAAGATACCTAACATGTCCACTGGGCTACTGTACTTGGTCTTCCACTTCTGGAAATCCTTCTTGTACTCCCTTTCGCTTTGAATCTTCCCTGCATGTATTGCGCACATAATCTTGGGATCATCTTCAATGCTCTGGGCTCCAATGTGGTGGCCTTTCTGTTTCTCATATGCTTCTTTGTATTTGTACTAAAATGTCAGAAATACAGGCTTAGAAATTCAGTTTTAAGACATATACATACTGACAAAAACAGACTATATGAAAACTCACAAATGGCCCTGAATTTTATATTGCAAACATTTTGGCATCTCTGAACAATTTTAAGATAATGTGTCATGCTATCACAAAAAATAACTATGGTGTGATCACGTATCTTCATTACTGGAATGCCTCCCAGTTGTAATTATAATCACAATTCCAAAATGCATTCTTCTCTGTAATAGCCAAGGGAAAGATCTTGGAAGATAAGGAGCTGGACTATTGTAATGTGTGCTCCACCAGAGGCACCATGAGCTATTCAACAATGTGAGACCATGGGAGGTTGGGGTAGATGGAAGTCACTTACATCACTGGCGATGTCCCTTGAGGCCTTGGCACTTTTGATGGAAATAGCATCAGCTCTCAGATCATAGTCTTTCATCTTTGATTCATCCCATCCTTTTGTATAAAGTCTCTAGGCAGAGGATAATAGACACAAGAAAATTAAAGTATTTTAGAAAATTCACAGGCCAATTCTGAAAAGAAAGGGGGTAAGGTGAACATAAAAGTATTTTAATTATTCTTAGAAAAGTTTAGAGAACAATCAGAAAATCTCTTACTTGGCTGACATTGACAGAATTGCTCTTTGCCAGCAGGATTTCTGGGGTGTCCGGCATCACATGGATAGAAGTTTTGTCAGCATCCCAAGCTTCTGTATATAAATGCTATAGAGGTGGAATGGTAAAAACCACTGTTAAAGTCAATACATTACAGTTATTATCAAAGTTAATTCATTTAACTGTAAAATCGGCTTATTAAGCTTTGAAGGTGAGGAAAGCAATAGAGTAGTAGGGACAGTGAAACAAAGCAAAATAAACACCTGTACAACAGTTTCATAGCAAATATGAAGCAATATACTGTTCCCATTTGTTAATTATTTTCATCTAGTTTTTAATCTCAGACTTAATGATAAGGACCTCTCAGCATTGAGTATGACAATAGAACTATGATATAGTAGACATTCTAGCCTCCAGAGAAAATCCCTAATTCAAACCCAGTTCCACTATGTCCTCAAGCTGTATAATCTTGAAAAAGGTACATGCAATCTCATAATCTCCATTTCTTAAAGAAGGACAATCATATTGTTTTTACTGAATGTTTTTTGAAGATTAATCATAACATATACAAAATACCTATGTCACAGTAAGCATTCAGTGAATTTTAGGGTTATTATTACTGTGGTTATTACTGATGTGTATGGTATAAAATAGAACTTCCAGAGTTCTAGCACCCCAAACTCTGGAGTTTGCTGTCTGAAGGCCAATCTCATTTTCTGCATGGAGCACTCAATCTTACTACCTAAATATCTGAAAGCTGTCTAGGGAGGTCTAAAAGAATTCAGGTAAGTTCGATTCCATTTAAAATGTGCATATTAAGAGCCTATCCATTGGGTAAAGAATTAGCCTGGTTTCAAAGAACAGATTGCTAGAACTCTGAGGAAAGAAGGGATCATCTATCTTGTGTAATAAAACTGAAAGAAGCAATAGCCACTCACTTTCCAAAGTGAATATGCACAACCTAAGGCAGAAAAACAAAACAAATAACTAATTGAGCAATGCACTGGCACTCCTATGAAGCACTGCTTATTTTCCACATTTCAGAATGAAAGGATAAATGGTTGTTTATAATCCTTATAGGCTGAACAAAGAGATGCCAATAGCTTGAGTCTTCTCTGCCTATGGGAATGTACAGTGCAAAGTAATGTATCTGTGGGTATCTCCAGGTCATTAGTCAGAAGACTAGTGAAAGCGTTATCCCAGCCTATGCTTCCACATGCACACAGAGAATTGAGGGGTACAGTGTTGAGAAGGGCATGCAGGTTCAACTAGTATTCAAGTTGATGCTCTGTTGAAGGTTTACAGAAGAGTCAATCCCATTATATCTTCTTTCTCTGGGAACTCTTTAGGGCATTTCCCACTTTATGAGCCAAGTTCTTGGAAGGTATGACTTAGACCACTGAAAAAAGCTGGAGACTCACCTTGCTCATCGTCAGGGCATTATTCTTTGCCAGGACAATTTCTGGGGTGTCTGTAATGCACGTGAATTTGAGCTGGTCTGCAGGCTGGCGGTACTTCCTGTCACTCAAGATTTCTCCGGCTCGCTTCACCTTCTCAACCTCTACAGAGCCAATGGGCACCCACCCAATGCCTTTTAGCCACTCGAGATCAGCCTTATAAATAGCCTTAGAGAGAAATAATGTTAAATATTAATGGAAATTACCTGGACAGCCTGGTGCCGTATATGAATTTAGCATACAGATGATGTCTAATTTGGAAGCCTGCATAATTTCTTGAAAGACCAACAGGATAACTTTACCTGGGTAAGATAACCCTTTGTCTCTGAAGGTGACCAATGTCTGCTGTTTTAAAGATCCAAGAAATCTCCTCAATGCAATGCAATTTTCTTGATATGAAATCATTTTAAAGAAATTAATGTCTACCTCTGGAAACTGTTTATTCATTCTCTGATTTGTTGCCCATTCTTTGTGTTGGAACAATATTCTGTTAGAATAATTTATTCCCATTTTATTCAGCAGTGTTAATATAAGAAATGATGAGAACTACTGGTTGACCATATGTTGAATTAATAAGTTTTCTGAGGACAACAAAATGGGCATCTTTTTTTGATATGATTCTAGGTATTAATTCAACATCCTCTTTCTACTCTTTTTTGAAACTTATTCTCAGTCACTTTTCTTATTTATAATTCAAGTAAAAATGATATTTTATCTTATTTTCAGTTTTCTTCTTTGAACTTAAAAATGTCTACAGGAAAATTTTTTTGTAAATAAGAAAAACAATTATTTTTGTTTTTATGAGTAGCATTTGAGTCTCAAGGACAAACTACTGGCTGACCGCTGAAGTGTCTAATATAATCCCAGGGAGCAAGTGTTTACAGTTTCCTAGAAAAATCATCTCAATATGTATAAATCATTCTTAAAATTCCATTCACAAATTATAATAGCTACTTCTTTTAAAGTGTTAGAAGAAAGACAATGCAATCAATTCATTTGGAAAATGAGGTGCATTGTTCCAGTAAGTCTTAACTTTATCAATGATGGTGAATAGAAAAGGCATAGCATCTTTATTTTTATTAACCTCTAACTGAAATATACCACTTCATTCAATTATAAGTATAAGCAACAGATCATAGTAGCATTAAAACTACATGGAACTTTGTCAGCAATAGAAATCACAAATATTTTCATGTCTATGACAGTTATTGAATACTTATGCTCATCACTTCTTTGTAATTAGTTTATGCTTTTTATTTAATATGTTTGAAAGCATATATATTACTACATCAAAGGTTGAGTTTATTGTTTTAATTTAATTTGACACATTCTCTGGCATTGTCCTGAGAAAATGTTCATAGGTTTTACCAGACTACCGAAAGACTCCCTGCCACAAAAAGTTAAAATTCTTTCTAAAACCTGTAAGAATATAAGAATACGAGATCCACTCACATCACTCTGAAGGTCATAGGCCTTCCGAGCCTGGATGATATCGTTCTGATCTGGCAGACAAGTCCATTCATGTAGGGGATGCTTGTAATCTATGTCACTGACCAAGGTCTGGCACTTCTTGGCCAGCACCACCCCCAGCATGTCCACTGGGCTCGAGTACTTGGTCTTCCACTTCTCAAAGTCCTTCTTGTACTCCCTGTCACTCTGGATCTTGGCCACATGTATGGACCACATCATCTTGGGGTCATCCTTAATGTTTCGGGCTCCAATATGGTGGCCGAGCTGCTGGCGGTAGCCTGCCTTGTATTTGTACTGAAAAAAGAGAAGAGGTATATTTCTATTGATTAAAAAAAGAGACTGGATATGAATCTAGTGATAAGGACATCTCTTTTTTTTATCACGTTTTCATAGTTTTAGAAAGAGTATTTTTTATTTTTCACACTACTAATATGAGAAAGAAATGTTAATATTATCAACCCATTGCATGAAATAGAAACCTAAAGTATAGAGGGCTTAGGTGATTTGTCTAAGGTCACATTACAAGTGGTAGCAGGGCTGAGACCACAGTGTCTGGTTCCTAATAGTATTTCCCTTCTACTATAGTATCAAGTTTACATCTGCCTGTTTAACAAATAAAGTAAAACATTTGTACAATCTAACAGATCATCTACTCAACTTAAATATATGGTGACTTTTAAAAAAAAAAATGTTTTGATAATAAGAATATTTTATACTGTAACTCTTGCATTGGAATTTATAATAAATTCCTTAGTCGAAGATACGGACTACATTTAAATGAAGTTTTACCAGAAAACATCTTCCTTATTAGCCTATCAATATCATTGAATTTTCACCATGAGAGAATCATGCTATGGCATTGAGACTCTACTTTTAAATTTCAAGAATAACACATTATTGTCCATTTTACCACAAGATGATCATAGCATGGGTTCCTCCAGTTTAAAAATCAGAAATACTTTAGATAATGGTAAGAATGAAGCATAAATCTAAGGCATAGGACCCTTCCAGAAGAAGGAATATCTGGGTTTAGGTTCTAAGGAGCCCCAATACAGAATGAGGGCACTGGATAAACTTAGGTGACACTTCTCATGAGAGAGGAAGAACTAGAGAAAATAGACAAGTGGGTACTGAAAATATTTGCTTATTTCTCAAATTGTTCTTGTGTCCAGATAGGGGTGCCTTGGTAAAAAAAAAAAAAACCTCACTAACAGCTACAAAGGATAAAACAAAACTCTACAACATATCCATCAACTAGTCTTTTTTAATACCAGAATAAATAACTAAAAGTATTAGGGAAGAGTTCACATTTATGCTGGCTGATTGACATATGGTTCAATGTCTTTAGCAATGTCTTTTATAAACAACTGAGTCAACTGCTGCTCAATTTTTAAGGCTCATGATTTTGACCACAGAATTATGAACCCATTTTTTAGTGTCTATAAAACACTTACTTTTTAAGAATATCCTCTGTCTTTACCTGATTATCAGGTATAATATTTTTTGCTTTTCTTTGTTTTCATTTGTAAGTTTTTACAAGGGAATCAGTCAAGGAAGCTGAAATGTACAGGGACAACTGAAGTTCTAGCAAGAGAATTATAAAAGCTGTCATTTGTATGTATTTTTGAGTAAGAAATACCTTTTCCAAAAATATCAACTTACATCACTAGCAATATCTCTTGAAGCCTTGGCTGCTTGAATTGGAATGGCATCCAAACGCAAATCATAGCCTTCCTTCTTGGACTCTTCCAAAGCAAGTTTATAGAGTTTCTGTAGAAAAGAGAGTCACTAGTCATTACTTCTCTAATTAAAAAAAATAAAGCTGTTAATTATTAAATTTTCTAATTTATACTATAGAAACAAATCCAAAAGTCAAATATTAAAACCGATTTGTAGAAAACTTTGCTTCATGGATGGGATGTTCAAGGATTTTAAAGCATGTGTACTAAGCTTCAGATTTTACTGACTGATAAATGTATTAAAAATTTAGGGAGATCAAATCTAGTTGCCAAAATTTTGTTTGCTAAACAAACATGAATGGGGGACAGGGTAAAGGGGATTTATTGTAAAGTGAAGGGAAAAAAAGAAGGAAATAATGGTAAATCTATTGTGCTATAGACAGATAAAAATTTGCTATTAAGTAAATCTTAAAACAAGTTAATGTTAAAATGCGATATTCCTTCAATAAAATCTACTTAAAAAAAGAAAGCAAAAAAAAAAAACTAAAATCATTTTAATACTAAAGGGGGAAGAATAATGGCAGTATTTTAAAATTGAATGTATTTGGACTTACGAAAACTCAATGTATCATCCTTATTTTTTCTCATTTTGGTTTGGGCTAGCATCACAGGCTACAATCAATATACAGACTAGGGTAAAAACCATCACCCTGATGTAAAGTTTGGTACTGACAGAGCTCCCTAGGAAAATGCTTACATCTAACAGTAAGTGGTAATCAGAAATACTGATGCATTAATATAATACAGAGCATGACAACTCATTAGGTTTCAACTCACTGCTTGTTTACTAAATAGTTGTATAAAATAATGAATTAAGAACCACACTGACATGTAGGGAAAGATATTTAGAGTATAATTTCTATTGTAATATTTCTCTGTAAGTACTCCATTCCCATTCCCTGATACCCTGTTGATAATAGCTTTATTACTTTGAAGACTCACCAGATAGATGACAATTGAATCAAGGGAGAGGAGCTATGTTTTGCAGACAATGTTAGTTTGGACTATATAGAATAAATAAGTCAAAATATTTCACTAAGTAAACAGGTATAGTCATTCATTTTTTTTTCCTTTCTGTTCTTTAAAAGATCAGTAGTTTACTCACATCACTATAGTTTATTCGGTTCAATTTGGCTAGCATGATTTCTGGTGTATCAGGCATGACATGGATTGTTTTCTTGTCATTGTCCCAGGCTTCAGTATATAAACGCTATGAGAATAAAAGATGAGAAAAATTATTTTGGATTTCAAAGATATTTTTCTTTTGATTACGTGCCAGTCACTTCTCTATACAAACCAGAAGTAAAACTGTGTAAGTTCCTACCTAATAAATTTAAATTTCCAGGACTATATAGCTTACTGTTTCATTGATATAGAGTTTTTACTATTCTTACTAAAATGCTTTAACAATTCTGAGAAGTATAACTGGGTCACAGTATTTAAAAATCTATCTAGGAAAAAATTATGAAATAATTACCACACATAGTATTTTAAACATGAGCCTTTTTTCAAGTATCACTAAATAAGTAGAAAAATAGGAGTCTTTTAAAAAAAAGTAACATGTTAAAATTTTTACCTTGTTCTGTAGCACAGTTTGATACATACAGCGAGGTGTGAAGACTCACCTTATTCATGTTTATAGCATTGGTCTTGGCCAGCACCTGCTCCAGTGAATCAGTTATGCTGGTAAATTTCAGTTTGTCTGGACGCTGACGGTAGACATTGTCACTCAGGATCTCTGTAGCCCTCTTGGCTTTAACAACTTCCAACGAGCCAATTGGAACCCAACCAATACCTTTCATCCACTCAAGATCTGACTTGTACAAATTCTGAAAAATCCAAAGATAAGAAACACATCTATTAATTAGTGTATCAGATTGCTAGTCACTAATGGAACACAGTAGAGACATACAATATATTGATGAACAAATAAAGCTCCCAGCAGAGTAGATCACCCATTCACAAGTATTACTGAGTTCTGAGCATATGTTTTTTCTGAGTTTTTGGTAGAGGGGATTATACCAAGAATGACGAGACTTTTTTTCTTCTGGAGAGACTTTTTTAAAAAAAGACACAATCTTGCCATTGTGGGTTTTACAAGATTTTTATATAAAAGCAGAGCTCCTTTCACCTTGGAAAATGTGCTCAAATAGTTCCCAGTAAGTCCCCACACTCAGATCAATGCCGTGTGAGTGTTGTGGTCACAAAAACTCTTGCCTTTATTACCATCTTCAAGTGACAAAATATCAAGTATGCAATGTAGTGTTATAAATAAACATTAACTATTTCCCTATTTTTTATTTTATTCTCAATGGGACATGCTAAATGTTCATAAGTATTAAATTACAGGTTTTGAAAAACAAAAGAATGCCTTAGTATTTTTCTGACAGTAAGTCAAAAATGAATATTTACTGAATTACTAAAATAAGCTTAATAACCTTCTGTTCCCACTCTCTCCAGTGCTGACAATGCTCACACACACACTCACATGCTTCCACCTCTGTAGTCAAAAATGTATAGCTATATATTTCTAAGGCTTAGTTTTATCTAACTCAAAACAAAAAAAAACAAAAAAAACCTCCAAATCACCAGGAAGAGATATACTTGTACGCTAGTGATAACATTTACTTTATTTCTTCTGCTACATATCACTTCTGGGGAAGAAAATAAATTGCAGTGCTTTCAGTGGGAATCTCTTTTCCAACGTTCCATTATATATGCCAACAAAATCCAGTCCACTGGCACTAGCTATAATCCACAGACATGCTTCAAGTCTGCTTTTAACATGTAGAACCAGCATCAAGGATACTCACGTCACTCTGGAGCTCATAAGCTTTCCGAGCCTGGACGACGTCGTTATGGTCAGGAAGGCAGGTCCACTCATGCAGAGGATGTTTATAGTCCACATCACTAACCAAGGTCTGACATTTCTTGGCCAAAATGATACCAAGCATGTCTACGGGGCTGCTGTATCTGGTCTTGTATTTCTCAAAATCTTTCTTGTACTCACGGGCACTCTGCACTTTGGCAATGTGGAGGGACCACATCATCTTGGGGTCATCATGTATTGCTCGGGCACCAATGTGGTGACCCAACTGCTTACGATAAGCTTCCTTGTATTTGTACTGAAAGAGAGAATCCAGTAAATACAGATAACACACGCAAGGGGCTTTGTCCTTTATCTTCCCAGGGGAATGTTTTTCTGTGAAAGTCTTAAGACACCAGGGAGTTTCATCAAATGTACAGCTGTTCTCTCAGAGAAGATGTGCTCATTCGCACATTTCCAAAGACTAGTTCCACAATGATTCCTTTATACTATACTAGAAAACCACATGCTGACAAAAGTGACTTAAAAGTGGACATTGAAAAAGTGAGCTTAAATAGTGATAACACTGTCTGAGAAGTAGTTCATGATGGGTGAACTACTATGAGGCAATATCTGAGAGATGTGTTTATAAGTTCCACTGAATTTTTATTTCCCAAAACATTCTGACAAATAACTTTCTCTGTGAAAATTATCTGGGAGGGGTGATTTTAAAATGTTTGTTGTTAGTGGATATAGCATTTCAATTTTGCAAAATGAAAAGTTCTGAAAGTCTGGTGCACAACACAATTTGAGTGCATTCTGAGAACTCGTGAAATTTTATAAGTAATTCAATGTATGTTTGACTGATTTTCATCAAGACAATAGTCTTAGAAAGCAAAGACTGAAAGGTGAGAGTCAAAGAAACCATATTCTAGTCTCATCTCTGTGATGCTCTTGATCTTGAACTGACTACCTAACTATCTCAAAGCCTCAAATAATCTGCACTGCATTTTCTTATACAATGATGGCATTCAGATGTCTGATGACTAAGGTGACTTCCAGCTGTATTTTAATCATGAAATTTGCTATGCAGGTGTCTAGCCCATTGGTAACAAATAGAAGGATTAGAAGAACTCTTACATCACTGGCAATATCCCGGGAGGCCTTTGCAGCCACAATGGGAATGGCGTCACTTCTCAAGTCATAGCCTTCTTTCTTGGCTTCTTCCATCGCCTGGCGATAGAGGCTCTGAGAAAAGAAGTAGTAGCTTTTAGATGCAGTACTCACTCTCACTCTAAAAATCTATTTTTGTCAAAGGAAGACTACTTTGTGATGTAGAAGTGCATTAAGTATGCTTAGCCTTTTAAAGGAAAACAAATTCTTTTACTTTTATTATTCCAAGTTATCCTTTAAATTGAATTTTCACATTTTATTTGTAAATTTAAATTTTATATTTTAACACCATAACTTATCTTTGCATAAATCCTCATGGATTTTACTAAGTCAATAGTTCTCAAATGTTTTTGGATTGCTTAGTACTCATCCTCTTCATGAAATAGTCAAGAAATTATTTATGTATTTAACTCCAAACAACTTCACTAGCAGAGAATATGATTCTACAATAATATATTATAATAATACTACCACTATGAGCATGTATTTATAATCAAACAATGCTGAACTAAGGATAATTTATTGTTTCTGAATGTCTTTGTCAATATGGATTTGCTCCCCATTTATTTATTCTGTGCTGGAAACTGCAAGCAGACATGAGGATAAGAGGTACCAAAGAATCCAAACACAAATTAAATCATTTGCTTTTATTGACTTTTCTGTCAAACTGGCAAAACACCCAGTGTTTAGTTTCTGTGGTAGGTGCAGATGCACACAGAAGGAAGAACTTGGTGTTTTCTAGTATAGTTTTAGAACCACTGAATTCATTGAATCATCTATGCCAGTAGACTTCAGTCTTTTGCACTTATGAACAACGTAGAAGAATTTTTACTATCTCTCTACACTGTTAAAACAAAATTTAAAATAATTGCTAATATTGGCACTCAATTAATTATGACAAGAACAAAATATATATTTGATAAAGAATTTTTAACATAAAAAGCAAAAATGTATTGGATTTCTTAATGGTATCTTGGGATTCATAGGCGTTTATGGTACCTTGAATGAAAAGGTGAGTAGTAATGAATTAAATTGTATGGCAGTGGTTTTTGCATGTGCTTTATTTCCAGTACTCTGAGGCACACATCACATTATCTGCTAGAGTGAGTCTTTCTTTGTTCTCTATTCTTTTAAATATAATCTTTATACAGTCATTCTTAGTCAAATATGTGAATGCATGCTTTAATATTTTTAAATGCATATTTTCCTTATTTTATAAAATTTCAAAACTACAAAAAAGTTATAAGAATGGTGCAATGAACAACCAATTACACACTGTTAATATTTTGCCATGTTTGTTTATCTGTCTCTGTGTATATGTGAATGTATGTAGCATGTGTATTTGTTTTTTAAGTCTTACTATTATTTTCAATAATAAACCAATTAAGAAAACATGTAGACAAGGTGGACTGCAGCCCTAAAAACATTAGCACGTTTCTCTTAAGAATAAAGTCATTTTGTACAATCACAATATTTTAATGAAATTTTGGAAGCTGAATATTGATAATATACTATTATCTAATTCAGAGTGAATATTCAAAGTTCACCAATTGCTCCAGTAATGCCCTTTGTAGTGATGTGTTTTCTATCTAGAATCCAGTTCAGGAGGATGAGCAGCATTTAACATTTAGTCTCTTCAGTCTGCAGTTTTCTTGTAGTAAAATGAAAGAGCGGCTATTCAAAGAGAATGTGGAACACTACTGAAATCAAAGGAGCTTTCTCAGGTTCTTAATTTAGAAGATTACAGACATAAATTACGCTATGTTAAATGATTTACTTAGGTGCATCCTGATGGAGTAGGATTAGGTCAATCACCATCAAGGGACACAGGCCACATACACCAGGACGAGAACAAGCAGTGTGAACCAGGGTGATAAAGGACAACTAACGAGCTCCTTCTGCCTCAATTCCTGCCTGCCTGCCCACTACTGCTTTCATTCCTGCCTGCACCTTTCCTTTAAAAACAAAACAGCAACAAAAAAAGATTTGCTTAAAGCAATGCATCCCAGTATAACCATTAGAAAACTTTTGTGTAACATCAAAGACACCTGAGGTTTGAAGGCAACTCATCTCTGTATCCCTAAACAGAACTAGTCCTTAAATTAGGCTAGAATGGAATAATTCGATCTGTCCTTTCTATTTTTCTCCTTTCTTCCACTAGAAAAAATGTATTGAGCTGGTGACAACAGATGCAGTCTCAGTAGGTAGTTATGGAAAAAGATTTAGAAATCACTCATGGTTTTAAGGAAAAAAACAACAATGATCTACAATTCTTTGGGGCTTTGTATTTCTTCCTACTCTGTATTGTCCAGTATAATTTTTCACTGTTGAGACAACGTAAAGACAAAATTTTATATTTAAGGAAAATCCTTAAGAAGTGTGGCAAAAATCATGAAAACTAGTTGCTTCATTATTACGCCTCATCCTCAAATTAGACTGAATTATGAATACTGGAATAACATCTGCATTCCAAATATGATACAGAGGCATTTAATTTTTAAATGACTTAAGAATCCTAGAGGATTCTGTGTGACTGTATGACAACTTAGTTTTTTTTAAAGAGATTTTATAAGGAAAAGTTAAAGTAAAAATAAGAATAAACTTAATGTAGTTAAGATACTATCCTTAAGGCATTTTTCTGTTTTAAAATTTTTCTAGAAAATGCTTATTTTTAATGAGTCAAAACTTTTACTTCTCACTTGAAGAATCAATTCACAAATTTATCTTTAATGTGTAAGAAAGAAAAATATGTTTGAACCATCTCATAGTTTCAAGTCAAACAAAAAAAGATTCTTTTATCCTTCTACCATTTGAAAAAGACACAGGGCTTCAAAGAAGAGACATTTTAATGATCAGCATGCCTCCATTTTAAAGCTTGCTTGATTATTTACCAAAAGAAATAGAACAGGTAAATGAGAATCTAAAAGAAAAAATAAGATGGGGTTATTTTATTTTGTTTGCCTTTATTAAGCATGGAATGAAGGTACCAGCAGTAATAAGTTGAGAAGAAATTCGAGTGGACCATTTTGAAATCTAATCTTCAGAAGTCAGTACTTAGGGAATTAGCAAACTCATGCAATTTTCAAGGAAGTAAATCCAGGCTGAAAATTTTAGAATTAAAAAATAACCCAATTTCCTTTCAGCAGTCAAACAAAACAAAACAAAAAACCAATAGCAACAACTACCTTAACAGTCCTAATTTTAACTAAAAGGAGAAGCTGAAAAGCTTCATTGCAGTTAGGGACAGAAAGTAGCTTCATCTGCCTGGGGTGAGACACCTCCGGGGAAACATTAATCAATATGAAAAGCTCTCCAGCTAAGAGAAAACCTGCTCATTCAAAAATGACTGAAGTCAAGGTCACTCAAGCACTTGTGATCAGACTTGTACTTGGGTCTACATTATAATGTTTGAGGGGAAAATCATATCCTCTTCATTTCATTTCCCACGGTTATTTGAATAAGCATCCTTCTCTTTTGGGCTCCATTATTAAAGACAAAAGTAACAACTGTAGGTGAGATAATGATTATGGTCAAGTTTTGATCTGATCAAATACTTAAATTTTTCACTTCTCAAAAGGAAGAAAAATTATGCTCTTTTTTAAATAAAAGCATACAAACATATACGAAATCAGTATTATTCTTGAAAAATACAGGTAATTCTTGACTTTGGCAAGAACTGTTGAATAAGAAACTATTTCTAGACAGCAATTTTTCTGGACTGCCAAGATATGTAATGACAGGTTTAGTGAAACTGAAACTAGAGATTGTTCATAAAAATGTACTTTATATTCCTCAAGCAATTTTGAAATAAATTAATTTAATAATTCTCATTTCAATTCCTATAAATAAACCTCATTATTTTGAGAATACCAAATAGATCTAATTTTCTTAGTTACTTGGATGTAAAGGAAAAAACAATGCTAATTAAGCAACTATTATGTGCCACGCTCCACAATGGACATATTTTATTTTCTAATTCACTGAGTTATCATAAAAATCCCATTTTAGGTGATTCAATTGAAGAAATAAACTCACAGAACAAATTCTGGAGCAAGTACTATTCTGATAGATATGATTATTTTTTAATTAAAACTACAATGCTTTAATCATTAATTAATCATTGACTTTGTAAAAAAAGTATCTTTTTGCTTATTTATTTATCTTTCTTACTATTAACACACTTTTTAAATATAATAATACATATATTCAGGATAGGATAATGTGTATAAGGAAGAAACTAGGCTAACTGGTCCACATGAGGACTCAATCCATATTATGAAATTTACACTAAATCAGAAAAAATCCATATGGTCAGATCAATGAAATTAAAAATTTGGTCTTACCTCACTGTAATTTATTTTATTTTGTCTTGCCAACATAATTTCAGGTGTATCAGGCATGATATGTATTTGGGTCTTGTCTTTGTCCCAGGCTTCTGTATATAAGCGCTATGAAAGAGAAAAAGGTAAATGAATTAGAAAAATAACATTTGATGCAAACTGGAAATTCAATTTAAGAGATCCTGACAAAGTTGAAAGTTGGCCTCCTCTTATTTGTGCTGTGTGCTGTTTATTAAAACCCTCTGTCTCTTTGACATTGTAGAATATGGATTATAAAAATACTTAAGTATAGAGTGATATATAAAAAAGTGCATTATGTGTATATTTTATTACAGTATCATATGTATATGTGTGTATGTGTAAATTCTATGGCTATATTAACAAATTCTTCCCATGATTTTTGAGTTTTGTTGTTGTTGTTTATTAATGGAAAATATACCTGGATATGTCACCTCTGGATTCTACTGGATAAGTATAATAGACATTTTCATCTGACTTGTTTGTTCAATACCTACCTAGATAAGTACAAAGCAAGAAAGAAACCTTGATAGCAAGTTTTGTATACCTCTCATAAAATGTGAACACCAAAGAGCTGTCTTTTCTTAACTATGGTTATTTCATCAGAGATAGCAAAGCAAAAATTCCCACATGTATTTTGGAACCCTAACGTAATTGAATAGAGAACTCAACAAAAACAATATATACAGGACAGCAACTGGATAAAACTAAAAAGACTTAACCAAAGATTTTCTCAATAATATATAGCCATTTTATTTTCCCCCAAATTGGAACCCACCTTGTTCATGGTGATGGCATTGTTCTTGGCCAGCACTTGTTCTAGGGAATCGGTCACACTGGTAAATTTTAGTTTGTCAGGAGACTGGCGGTAAATACTGTCGCTCAATATCTCTGCAGCTCTCTTACACTTGACCGCATCCAAAGACCCAATGGGGACCCAGCCAATGCCTTTCAGCCACTGAAGATCGGCCTTGTAAACATTCTAATGTGATCAAACACAAAACCAAATATTACTGAAGCAATGGTCACTCTTAATTTAAAAAATGAAAGAAAAAAAGACTAGAAAACTTGGATAAACAAAATTCATGTCTAAATCTTTTATTTTAGATATAGCCTCTAAAAGTAAGGCATAGTAGATGAGAAGTGAGAGAAGAAACATTATTTCTTCTGAGGTTGCTACCTAATTCTGGACCATTATCTATGCATTCATTGCTTCATATTACTATTGTGAGAGTGGTCACCAGCAATGGTTATCAGTCTCAGCACTCACATCACTCTGGATGTCATAGGCCTCTCGAGCATGGATGACATCACTCTGGTCAGGCAGGCATGTCCACTGGTGCAGGTAGTTCTTGTAATCTATGTCACTGACCAAGGTCTGGCACTTCTTGGCCAGCACCACCCCCAGCATGTCCACTGGGCTGGAGTACTTGGTCTTCCACTTCTCAAAGTCCTTCTTGTACTCCCTGTCACTCTGGATCTTGGCCACGTGCATGGACCACATCATCTTGGGGTCGTCTTTAATGTCCCGGGCTCCAATATGGTGGCCAAGCTGCTGGCGGTAACCATCTTTGTATTTGTACTGAAAAAGAAGTAGTCGTTTAAGCAAAAATTAATAGAAAGATCTAAAAGTATTATTGATTTATAAGTATATTATTTAAAAAGTGGAAATATTTGAAGAGAATGGAATGATCTGAATATCAACTTATCTCCTCATCCTAAACTCTGCTTAGACTGCACAATACTCTAATAGGGAGAGGTCAAATGTCAGAGTGCGATAGTTTTCATTAAGTCCCCAGAAATAAGACAGCAACACTTTTCAGAAAATCAATCAAAATTGTATCCTTCTTTTTCTTTATCTTGAACTAGTGAAATCACTAACCCAGAAATTTAACACATGATTTGGGGTGTGTTATTCTTGAGTCCATAGGTACCATTCTGCAACCCCGCCACCCCCCAACCCACCCAGCACATCTACCAAATTTGGATGCTCACTTTCATTGGATCATTTGATTCCCTGAAAGGGACAGACTTGTGCTTTCCATCCTGCAATCCCTGCCCTGACAGATGCCAAATCTGGCTCAGACCTGCTAGGATTCTGCACATGAGAAAAATAGACTGCACCCAAGAGAAAGCATTTTGGTGGTGGTAGTGGTGGAGGTGGTGGAGATGGTAGTGGAGGTGGAGATGGTGGTGGAGGTGGCGGTGGAGGTGGAGATGGTGGTGGAGGTGGTGGAGGTGGTGGTGGTGGTGGTATTAAGTGCTGACTCTACACATTTCATCTCTACCTTAAGTAACAGCATCACACAAATCCCACCATATATTTATGGAAGCCTAAGTTCTCCACCAAGAGACTTACTTCTCACAGAGACAACAACTGGAATGAGAAACCAGGTTCAAACATTTACATGTATATATATATATATATATGTATGTATGTATGTGTATATATATGTATATATATATATATATATGTACTTGCTTGGCTGTCTCCATTTTCCTGTTTTAATTTGAAAAGAACTTAAAAGACGTTGCTTCAATTAATTTTCAAAGAAAGACCTGGCAAAAATCCAGAGCAGTTTCGGGGGACTGATGTATCTGCTTAGACCAGGCTGTATCAAGTATTTTTCTAATGATGAACCAATATATGTAACTGATAATTTTAAACTCTTCCGGCATTTCCTTAGGGCTATATATTTAAAATATGGAGATGAATTTCTCATAATTATAGAGATAAATATTTGTAGAATCCAATTCAATTTTATAATGAAGTGTAAGACACCCTCTCTGCCTAAGGGACCTAGTCGTTAAAGTCATTTGGAGCCTAAACTATTAAAGTTTCCAAATGAAAAGCATTTCTTTCATTTAGAGAGATAAATCAAAAAGTGTGCTTCAACCAGCACCCTATCTGGATTTTCCTGTTGTAATAATGATGCTGCCTCTCATTCCACCCAGTCATGGAAACATGTGGAGCATGGTCACTCACATCACTGGCGATGTCCCTGGAGGCCTTGGCAGCCACGATGGGGATGGCATCACTTCGCAAGTCATAGCCTTTCTTTTTGGCTTCTTCGTGGGCAAGTTTATACAGGCTCTGTAGAAAGAAAGAATAAAAGCAAAAATTTTCGTAGAAACAATTTTGGAGATTATCAAATGACATCACATATTTTCAGACATATAGAATTTCTGGCAATATGGGAAAACAAATTATATCCTACCAAAAATACTAGATAGCATTGAAACAAATGAGATATATCAGTGGTTCTTAGTATCGAGATTTTACTTTTTTATATATCATTATTGATTAGCATATATCATATATAGATTAATATGATGTATTCTGTCAACAGATTAAAATACCTAGAAATATAGATTGATGGACGAAGGTCAATCTCTACATATTTCTAAGTGAAGAAGACATTGCATATTCACAGAACTACCAGGGCTTACAAGAGGAGAGAAAACAAGATAAGAAAGGAGTAAATGAGGTAATGGTAAAGGGCAGTGGAATCTGATGGTGGGTGTGGTATGAAATGCACAGACTGAGGTGTGAATTTCATATCCTAAAAAAAAATCATAAAGCAATGTAGACAAAAGAAGTAATAAAAAGTTTTAAAAAGCAAAGATATTGTAGGACAATATGTTTAATATTATTCATTTATAGATAAATATATATGTACTTTCATTCATTTCTTTATCAGGTAAAAGTGCTATGATTAGTCATATTTGATAATGTATAAAAATGAGAAGATTAAAGTACAACTTGAAACACAGTTAACTTGACCATAATAACTATTGCAAGATTCTAAATGTTGATTATATCATATCATGAATCATGTGTGTATAAAATTACATTTTACTTTAAGGAAATCTATAATCGGTGTCGTTAATGGAGAACACTTCTTTCCCATACCTGAGGTTTACTCTCTGTAAAAGAAGCTCAATTACTTTAACTCTGGCGATTCTCCTTTCTCTGTCCCTGTAGAGATGCAGTGATTTCCTGATTTATCTAATTAGTAGGGATGGTTCAACTCTGACCTGATCCCTAGGGAGCAAGCCCAGTGCTCTGTTTCTCTGAGCGCTCAGCAAGCCCTCACCCTTGCAGGGCAGGGTTTGCAGACTGGCCTATTCCCAGGCAGCCTGTATCCAAATGGGAAACATAATTCTAGGATTCATTTAGCAGGCTCATTTGGCTGTCATATAAATGTGCTCTTTAACCTAATTTTAGTAGTAGAAAATATGAGATTTTTGACTTCTATTTCTATTCCTTTGTTGGAGTTCTCAGTTTTTTCAGGATTCAGGCAAGGTAAAATTACATGTTATTAGAGGTCCGTCCCCCTGGTAGGGTTGCCAGATTTAGCACATCTAAAAATATGTGTACGCCTAACCAAACTTGAATTTTAAATAAACAACAGATAATGTTTTAATCTATAATAAGAATAATCTAGTATCTTATCTGGCAATCCTACCCCTTGGAAAGGTCAAAAATACTGCTTAGTTCCACAGTGGCAGTCATCAAAAGTTGAAAAGTTAATGTGACTTCAGTTTGTCCATGGAATTCTACAAAGCATAATATTCAACCCAGAGATAAAAGATTAAATGGGTCAAGTGTTCGTATCATGGAACTGCCCGTACCATAACAGAGAGGCCTGAGAATCTCCCCTGGAATAACTGTAGCAAAACAACAATAAAAAACAAAATATCACCACAGATGTTCTCCCCTACCTCACTGTAGTTGAGTTTGTTTTGCCTTGCCAGTATGATTTCCGGAGTATCAGGCATTATGTGAATTTGAGTCTTGTCCTTGTCCCAGGCTTCTGTGTATAAGCGCTATCAAAGATGTGATAGAAAGTCATTTGAAATAGGAATTACAAAAACTCAAGTTGAAACAGAAATATCATTCACCTAATCAGGAAAACTAAATCAAATTTAAATATAAGGTAATTGATTAGAAGTTTGAGTCTTAATGCTAGTTATCAAGATTAAAACTGCACATAATAGAAATTATTTTAACAATTTTGTGTATGAGGCAAATGTGGTTTCCTACTTTCACAGATACTAGTTATCAAAACACAAAAATACCTTTGGGAATCTTGGAGAAGCTTGAGGCAGCTGGGACCTACCTTGTTCATGGTGATGGCATTGCTCTTAGCCAGCACCTGTTCCAGGGAATCAGTCACACTGGTGAATTTCAGTTTGTCAGGAGGCTGGCGATAGATGTTGTCACTCAGTATCTCTGCAGCTCTCTTACACTTGACCGCATCCAGAGACCCAATGGGGACCCAGCCAATGCCTTTCAGCCACTGAAGATCGGCCTTGTAAACATTCTATGAAGAGGAAAAAGACAAACTCTTCAGTATGACCAAAAGATTCAGAGTAAAGATGAAATCAATCATCAATAATGATATATAAGTCTAGTTGTTGACAGAAAACAAGCTCATTATATTAGGCAGATTAAACAAGGAGCTATATTCAAAATGACACAGATATGTCTCTTAGCCATAATAAAAAGTATCAAATATTTCTGGTTGTTAGATGAGGAGTGATCCAAACTAATACCTTCTGTCAATCAGTTCAGTGAAAGCTACTACGATGCTTATATGCATAGGAAAAGAATGCCAACTTAGAGTGTGAGAAACCACAGGTATATCCAACAACAGCTGCCAGTAAATAAATGTTAATTCGATTGAATGGAATACTCTGAAGCTAATAAACACCGTATTTTAAGAATACTGATGACAGGTAGAAATGTCATTGATGTAATATTAACAGAAAAAACAGCACAAAATAATGTATGTATATATAAATAAAATGAGTAGGAGTTGATTTTTTTTCAGTGATTGAATTATTATTGATTTATATGTATTTTATCTTGCATTTCAAGATATCTATAGCACTCTTTTAAAAAAGGACTTATTATATGATAATTATGTAGAACCCCAGAAGCCCTACAGCAGAATTTTGAGAAATTTTAATTTACTCTGTCCAAGGTTCATGGTAATAGTTGACCATTTCTTTGGTCTAGAGCGCTCTAGTCTCACTTCCACCAAATTTTCAGAACAGGAATCATCTCTCACATCGTTATTTCTCGCTTTCTTTTAATCATTTTTTCTGCTACAGATTTTTGTATTCATTAAGTATTCATAACATATCACAACAATGGACTTGGACTTCTCCACAGCTCTTGGAGGATTTCATCTGTCGCAGCAACTACTATTTTGGAGTCTAGACAAAAAGCATATTGGAATTTTCCTATGCTGACTAGCTATTGTCCCTAAATACCAGCAGCAAGAATAAAACTAATAGCATTTTCCTCTTCTGGAGTGCTTTTTTACTTTCAAATGCTTTCCACATTATTAAAACTATAGTAGTAGGAAAGAGGCAATCTAGAGAAAGCATTCAGCAAACGGATTCCAGCAGTCTGTCAATGCTGTCACTCTGTGGGTGACACTAACCATTTTTAAACTACCTGTAATGTGCAGCAAACCTTTCTTTTTGGAGAGAATTGTAAAACACAGGGTTCTGTATGTCAAAAGCTACAGAACAGTAGTGGGAGTTTTCATGGGCGGGCTGTAAAGATTTTAGGAACAGCCAGTTAATGTATAATTATTATTAATTTATCTTATTCTCCAAAGTCCTCTCTAATGCCTAATAATTCATTCAAATTTGTATAAATAAACGTTTCAAGAAATGTGTTTCTTCCACCCAGACTTGATATGCTGCATCTGTTTCTTATAGGTTCTAGCTTCTGTCATTACCGTGGGATTCCCCCACCACCAAGAAAGAATAAAGTGTCAGAGAAATGATCCAATAGCTGACAGGCACAGGAACTTCTTTGATTTCATAATAATAACATTTAGTGGTATAGTGGGAATTAATCTTCTACTATTTCATATGTTTAGAAAGAAAGCTAAAGACAATTTCAGAGAAAAATTTTTAAACAAAAATATATTGCTTATTTATCCCTTAAAAATAGAAAAGAAAATGTCTCCCTCTGCAGGATTCTGAATTCTAGATTTGTTTAATTCTAGATGTGTTTTAGAAGATCAAGCCCAGTTTGCAAACTTAATTGTCTTATAAAGCCTATTAATGCAAAACAAACTATGCTTAATGAAATATTTAATAACAGTAAACCTTAGCTTGAGTAGGCCAAAGGGTTGTATATAAAGAATAACTTTTACATGTTTTTAAATTTCTCCACACAGCTTGTTATAGATTATACTTACGTCACTCTGGATGTCATAGGCCTCTCGAGCATGGATGACGTCATTCTGGTCAGGCAGGCATGTCCACTGGTGCAGGTAGTTCTTATAATCAATGTCACTGACCAAGGTCTGGCACTTCTTGGCCAGCACCACCCCCAGCATGTCCACTGGGCTGGAGTACTTGGTCTTCCACTTCTCAAAGTCCTTCTTGTACTCCCTGTCACTCTGGATCTTGGCCACGTGCATGGACCACATCATCTTGGGGTCATCCTTAATGTCCCTGGCTCCAATATGGTGGCCGAGCTGCTGGCGGTAACCATCTTTGTATTTGTACTAAGATGAAAAGGCACAAATTGTGCTTTTATTTTAAGCCCTTAGAGGCCACAAGTCTGCACAAAGTCATCTTGCTTACATTATAGTTGTAAGTTGACTTTTCCTAATAAGCACAACTCAAGCTGGTATCTTCACTTCTACCCTAGAACCTTATAGCAATGGTAAAATACACAGAGTCCATATAATTGTAGTGCATACTTCAAACACCTATAATCTGATGATGGGGAAAGGCCATTTGAGCCGAGGAACTTGAAGAAATGGCTCTTATATGCTAAAAGGGCATCAGGAAAGATATGTACCTGATAACATAGTATGTTTAAAAAGTAATCCAGTGAATGTCTGAACTCTGCAAGGATGAAGTACTCTAAGTCAAGGGCTACTGACCGTAGCAACAGAGGAGAATTCATTATTTCATAATAGATTCATGCATTCAGTAGTGGCAGCAAAGTTTGCTTTTCTTTCTGAAAACTTGTGAAGATGATGTAGCAGCCTAACTGGTTAGAGCATGCTCCTCATAAAGTCATGGGTTCAAGTCTCACATGAGCCAACAATAGTTTGACTCTTTCATGTTCAATTACTTCATCCTGGGATCTGAGTCACATGTTCAGAATACATGCTTATAGTTTCAAAGATAACTTAGTGAGAAAATATCATGAGTCAGCTGAAGGCAATATTGTACAGTGGGAAGAATGAGGTCGTCTGAAGTTCCAACTCCATCACTCTCCATGGGTTTGATTTTAGACATGTTGCTTAGAACATGCACAAAACAGGATAATGGGTAATTAGGGTAATTATAAAGAGTAAGTGCAACAAAGCAGGTAAAGTTCTTAGCACAGACTTCTCAATACTCCTTGATTATTGTTTTTCATCATTTATTATTATTGGCATAAAACCATTTGTGCGAAGGTCAAACGCAAGTAAACTACAGTCAGTCACTAACATGATTTTTCAATATAAAGGCCACCATATAACCATATGCCTGAACAGGGGCTTCTTATTTAGAGCAATGGTCTGTTTCTCAAAAATCCCCTGAGTTACCAGGAAAAGATGATTGTTTTATCCTGGGAGTTACACAGTCCAGAGCTGTGATAAGGATATGAGCTAGGCTAGTAGCCACTTCTGGTACTGATCAGCTACCTTTTTGTTTTCATACTCTCACAAGGATCAATCTTAATGGCAAGTGTCTTATGCATTTTTAATACATGGATATTTAAGTGTAGCCATAAATACAGGCCCTGATTTTCACTAGAGGAACTCAATTTTATGAGGTACATTTTCTATAGGCACTGTTTCATATACAGTTTCATCTCCAAAACTGAGTCTTCACTCTAACAATTTTCACATAAATGGATCTTTTTCTATTCTTGGTGGATCTATCTGCACAAGATACTGGGTCCAAAAGGTGACAAATCCTTTATAAGACAGTAAAATTTTTCATTTCCCTTAAAATCAGATTTTTCAAAAGTTTCACACAAATGCATTAAGATATAGTTTCAAAGGTCCAGAAAAATTCTTTTTAAAGATTTAGCTCAGTGAAAATGTCACTTCTGACTGATGACATACTTGGAATAAAATTGACAACTCACATCACTGGCGATGTCCCTGGAGGCCTTGGCAGCCACAATTGGGATGGCATCACTTCTCAAATCGTAGCCTTTCTTCTTTGCTTCTTCATTGGCAAGCTTATACAAACTCTAAATTGGGGGCGGGGGTGAATCAGTTAGAGGTTTCCATTCAAAAACTGACAAGGGACTGAAATGATTCACTAAATTCTACATAGGTAGGTACCTATAATGATCTTTCTTGTGAAAACTCTAAACTTTCTGCATTTTTGCTGAAGTTAAGACTTGCATGTGATCTATATAGAACACCACACATTTGTCTTTATTTTCAAATATTTGTCTAATTAGCTATATATAGAAATTAAATATCATTCAAAAAATTTTAGCTGACTCAACAAATCAGTTTTGAAAACTTGAGCCCAAATTCATAGGTCTAAGGTGGCAAAATGTGGCTAGGAGGGAACGATTTAGCTGTTAATCATGGAAATTAATTCAATCCACGTTTACTCTGCACCAGCTCGGTACCATGACTGTGCTGGATACTTAAGACTCAAAGATGAGTCTGAGACCTCCCAGTGATCAAGTTTTCTGGGAAAGTGATAATCTATGGGACAAGCAGTCAAAGAGGTGATGTTACCATATTATTAAAAAAAAACTCCAGGAAGGAGTGACTTATTCTGCAGAGGGAGTGACTTTTTCACTGAACTTCAAGTTGTGAGTAGGATTTCAGTAAACTAAGGTGGCAGTCAAGAGCAGAGGGAGTTTCATGAATCAAGACCCACGGAGTGCAAGTACAGGGGTGTCTGAGGAAGGGAGTACAGTCCCAGAGAGAAGTTGCAGGAGAGGGCTGAAAAGAATCTGGAGTTGGACTGTGAAGACTTGATATTAAAATAAGTTTGGACTTCACACTATCAGAAATAGGAAAGCAACCACAATCCTGGAGGAAGAGTGACATAACCAAATTTGCCTCTTAAAGTGCCATCCTAAATGAAAGGAAACAAAGTAGAATTGAATTAAACCACTAGAAGGAAGACAGAGAAAGGAGACCAGGCAGGTTAGACACTCAGTTCCGGGCCATCTCCCTGGGCCTCTTTAAACCAACAGCAACATCTCTGAGCTTTTATAGCCAAGTGTCTAGAATGGCAGAAATGCTGAGTGACGAGTGACAGGGGTTCTTTGGTCCTTATTCCTGCATGTACAATACACGTTTTCACTGAACAATATGAAATTTACACTACAGGCTTAGTTGAAAATTCAGTCTTCTTTTATTTGAGAGTAGGGTTTGCTGTTTTTACTTTTAGGTGACTATTAAGAGCTGTTAATATAAGCCCTAAAAATACAGTCTGAATCCCCAAAGAAAAATGCCTTAAAATAGTGACTAAGCTATATATATTCTAAGTTATGTTGGGTAGAAGAGCAAAATACTGTTGATTTATGGCTGTCAAAGAAACAATATTTCCCTTGCTGATGGCACAGAGCATGGAGAAATAACCAATACATCAGCGTACAGAATCTTACAGGCACACAAATCTCCACAGGTTTAACTAATAGGCTCAATCTAAGAAGAAGAAATTACAGAGAGACAAATATCAGTGTTTGAATTGAAATTTAAATTACCAAATGTATAAGTGCAGGACAGAGGGAACCTAGCTCAGGTTCATGTAAAGTGTCTCAGGGATTCATGGGAGTCCCACGTTCCATGTGCACCAGCAATGACATGTGCCCTGAAGCACAGGGTGCAGAAATGGAGGTCAAATAGCACAAGGGGAAATACAAGAGTCAACTGTATCTGCACTGGTAGAATTCCTTACTGGCAATATTTTGTTGAGTTTTGAGAGTCATACTGTAGCAGGGATATTCATGTGACAAATGCCCAGGAACCTGAGATGTTTCTATTAGAAAGAGAACAGAGGGTGCAATGGCAGGGGAGATGGTAGTTGTCTCTGTCTCCATGAAGGGGCACAGATTGACTCTGCCTGAGCTCAGAGGACTTACATGGATCTCCAGAGAAAAATTTGGCTCAATACATCTGAAAGACCTTTTAATGGAATTTGACAGAACAAATGTATTTATTTATGGGAAAAGCTCCTTGTCACTGAGAACACTTAAACAAAGGCAGGATAACAACTATTATAGGTTTAATTAAATCCTATCCCATTGGTCCCCTGTTGCTATAGGAAAGCATCTGTTGTATGCACAGGATTAAGACCCCTATACTAGAGAAGTGGCTAATCTCTCAGTCTAAACATCTGTGGTTCTGAAATGATCACATGGTCTTCTCCCAGAAAGTTAAAAAGAAATGGACTTGCTAATACAAATACCGACAGATCATCTCTGTGTCTCTCTTTCTCTTGGGGTTATTTGACAGTACTGTGATTTTAGGCCTTGACTTACTATATTATATATATATTAAACTTTTACACCAAACTATAATTTAGGAAAAATAAATCATATATTGAAAATATATTTATCACAGCTATGCAGCACAAGGAGATGAATTATTTATTCAGCTATTGCTACTTTCATTATTTAAAAAAATAATAAAAGAAAAAGTTCTCATCCATCTTATGGCTATTACTTAAATCATTGTTCTTATAATTTGAACTTCCTAAATGAAAACTGTATTACTCAAAGTTTTATGTTTAGGATGATGATTGAGAAATGCAGGGTTGACATTTACATGAAGCATAAGAAGAGATACTTTATGAAGCTGTCATTTAGTATTACATCAGCAGGAACGAGATTAATTGAAATAAGGAGCAGCATGCAAATGCCATAGAATTAGCACCTGTTCCTACCTCACTATAGTTGATTTTATTCATTCTAGCCAGTGCAATCTCTGGAGTGTCTGGCATGATGTGGATCTGGGTCTTGTCTTTGTCCCAGGCTTCTGTGTATAAGCGCTATCAGAGAAAATAAATAATGTCATCAGGAAAAAATTCAGTGTATAATTAATAGCAATTTCAGGGCCACAAGAGCCTTATAAATAAAAAATAACAAAAGAGTATGTTTTATACTCATTACATATTTCATAAAGACTCACACATAAAATAGAACAGATAGTTATGTGCCTTAGGATAATCTAAAATGTATATTAATAGTTAAAAGCATATTTAGATGATCTTTTATGGAAAACTTATTTTTCCATAAATAAATATCATTTTATCAAAAGCATGAAGCAATTACTAAAGTTAATATTAAAATATAAATGACACATATACCAGATAAATACAGAGATAGGTACACAGCTATAGATAGATAGGAAGGTAGGTAGATAGACATTACTCAAAGTTCTCTTCTTTGTTTTCTCAATTATGCTTTTTTATTTAGCTTTAAGAACCCTACTTTAGTTGTCCAGACTTTGAAACCTCACCTTATTCATGGTGATGGCATTGCTCTTGGCCAACACTTGTTCCAGAGAATCAGTCACGCTTGTAAATTTGAATTTGTCTGGAGGCTGGCGGTAAATTTTATCACTCAAAATTTCAGTTGCCTTTTTGCATTTTTCCACATCCAAAGAGCCGATGGGAACCCAACCAATGCCTCTCATCCACTGGAGATCCGATTTATACATGTTCTGTTGACACAAATAGTCAATAAATATTTATCCCTGCATGAGAAAACTTTTTTACCTGAAGGATCTGAAATAAAATAAGTACACTTTTGAAAACAGAGGTATCCCTGCTTTTTTGTGTGGTACAACACTTCATTTTCATCAAAGATCTGTTCAAACCTCTTTTTATGCTAACTGAAAGAAATCTGAAGAAGATTTACACATTTAGAAGTGAAAGACACCAAAAAGCAAAAACAATGTCCAACATTGGGTCTGCAGCCACCATTCTAGAGAGAGTACTGTCTGAGGCACGAGAACACACTACTGAAAAACTTCTCCAGGTTTGGATCCTATCATTCCTGCTACTTTGTGTTAGCGTGAGTTTAGATTTTATGTGGTATTTGGTATAATATGGTAGGTTATACTTTGGGTCTGAAAATGCTCAATCTTTTTCCCTGTAAATAACTGGAATTGTTTCACCACTATATGCCATTTTGGCTTAGGAAAGGTTTCCTGGGAATGCCCTACTTCAGACAGTGCAGATGGATGGAAAACATATCAGAAAATATTCCTTTTTGATCTAGAAGATTAAAGGATTAACACATGCTATTCCCCCCCAGCAAAGAATAATGAGCCCCTATCATTATGATTCACAGTACTCACATCACTCTGGAGCTCATAGGCCTGCCGGGCATGGATGACGTCATTCTGGTCAGGCAGGCATGTCCACTGGTGCAGGTAGTTCTTATAATCTATGTCACTGACCAAGGTCTGGCACTTCTTGGCCAGCACCACCCCCAGCATGTCCACCGGGCTGGAGTACTTGGTCTTCCACTTCTCAAAGTCCTTCTTGTACTCCCTGTCACTCTGGATCTTGGCCACGTGCATGGACCACATCATCTTGGG